>CAKNYM010000075.1:0-10530 GCA_932195095.1 Andricus curvator | reverse complement strand
AGGAAAAGAAAAGCTTGTATCAACGTGCAAAATAAGAATGACAACGACTTCATAGTCTGAACTCGTTGATATACCAATCAAATTGGTCCAGACCAAGTCGATGGTAGATTTTTTTTCTAAGTTATTGCTAATATAAGTGAATTGAGCAGGGTAGTCACTATTTGATCTACCATTTATTGAAATGAAACCATTACTTTCCATGTAATGCACCAGTTTTTCCCCTCGCTTATTTAAAATCTTCTCCAAGTTATCTCTTTTGCTAAAAATGTTGACATTATCAGGGGCATTTCATCAGAGAGTTGGTTCAAATCTGATACTCTGCAATTAAAATCCCCACCTATGTATATAGCAATATTAGAGAATTTAGATATAATAACATTTACTATCTCATCCAAATTCAACCAAGAAGGGATCAATTTCGGATTCTGGGTTGATATATAACGCTCCTATGATAATATTAAATTTGTTACCTGATAGTTTAATGAAAATACATTCATCACAAATTAAATTAAATTAAATATAAAATATAAATATAATATAAAATAATAACTAAAATATAAATATAAATTAAATGCGATGAATAGTCCACCTTTTGCCCTTCCCCTAATCTCCGTCTTTATTGCTGGTCTGTATATAACATTGAGTCTTGCGGCTAATGATGGTGTATTGATGAGTGGGGGTGTTGTGAGCCATGTTTCACTGACACAAATGATTTCATTGGTGTCCATAATCGAGAGAAGATCCGAGAGATTATTCCATCCTCTGGCGTTCCAAAAAAGAATGTTAGGCGAACGTCTGTTGGAGAGTGGCTATGCATTTTTAGCCCTTTCTTTGTCTTTTGGAAATAATTGAGTCCGAGCAGAGGAGGCGGGTTGGAGGAAACGAATGATCAGATTTTCAGGTTGTAGAGTCTTAACAATTTCTGATTTCTTCTCTAGTTTGGTTGACATATCTTGTGAACGATCTCTCTTTCGGCTAATCGAGGAGATTCTCGAGGTGCTGGAGTCGTCACTGTCTGCGTTATAATTGTTTTCATTTTTAAACTTCTCTCGTTGTGTGCTGTTGATATTTTTTTGTATTTCTACGAGGTTTTAGCTGTTATTGTTCATAATTATTCGTGAGCCTTTGATGACCGATGTTTTCCCTTGGTTTTCGAGTATTTTTTTTACATTTTAAGAGCTTTTTGTACTGCGATCGTCGTTTTTCTCGCTGGTCTTTCGTTAAATCATTTGAAAAACCAATATTCATAGAGCCGAAGTTCTTCGCCTTTTCAAAAATACTTCATTTACAATTCACACTTACAAACGAAATTAATAATGGCCTTGAGCCCTCTTGTTTGCCCAATCTTCTTACAGATATAATGTCTCTGTCTGGTATGTACACTTCTGCTTTGTCTAAAGTTTTCTTCACTGTTTCTCGAAGATCCGTATTTTTCAGAAGATGTGTCTTTTATTTTAAATGAAAGAATATTCTTGGCTCTATCCTTATTCAAAAAATAGTCGATTTTTGATTCGAAAGCACGCATTTTATTTTCAAGAGCTTTATTTGTACGCTCCAAATCACAATATTTTTCTTTCTGTACACTGACGTCCATTGAGATTTTGACATTTTCTTCCTTTAAAATCCTTATATCACTTTCAACCGATTCCAATTTTTTGTTTGTTCCTTGAGTGTCTTTTTGGATTGAAAGCAATAAAGCTTTCAAATCTTTATTAGTTGTCATTATTATTCACTGGTATTTCGCACTTGAAAACAAACACTATTAGGCGTACATAAGCTGCGGAGAGAGTAGAAAAAGACGTCTACTCACTACGACTTCCGGCAAGTAACTCCGTATATATATGATATTTACTATGCATTCATTGATACTTCTACATGTGTCCACTTTTGCTATTTCGAAAATAAGAATTCGAAATACGCAAAAGATAAACCAAAACCTGGAATAATTTGGAAAACTTTGCTTAAGATTTCACTTAAACGTGATTTAACTTTAGAAAGAAATGAAACTAGAATGGGGTTTGAGACAAAACAACTAAAAGCCTACAAATAATGGTATCGAAATCTAAAAGTGGATTTTGAAACCAAAGTCGGTAAATTGAACTGTCGGTAAGGTACATCCCTGACGCAAATTCGTAATTCGGCTAATAAGGATGGTTCCCGTTTTACCGACCGAACCCACAAGCAACTTTTATGAAGATAGCGCACGTGCGATCAGGGATTCTCCAAGTGGAAAGTTGTCTGGAAAAGTGGACCTATCTCTGATGATTTTTTATCAATGGAAGTTTCTAGAAGATTTAAACATGAGAAGCTCTTTCTTTTGACTTTTTCTAGGTTCTTAAACTTTCTAAAAGAACAATTGATATTAGATGTAATCTCTAACGGCTTTTCTGGAAAAATCAATCGATATTATCAACTTCCATCTAGAACGGTGCATATTTAAAATTCAATGTGTCGAGCTTTCTAGAAATTTTGACGTGATCTCTTACAATTTTCTGTACATCAAAGTTTCCAGAAGGTCTGACGTATGACGCGTGGTTCAGAAACGCATTTTTATTCTAGAGACATCGACGCATTTAATCATAACACCGCTCTCTCTCTTATTAACCCTAATCTACTTACATCCTAGAAAGATTGAAAAAAGTTTCTATAAGATTCGTTGCACGCAGGGCTCTTGCCTGCATCAATTTTCTATAACCGTTGATATGTGATTTCTACCTAAATTCTAGAAAGATTGATTGATTCAAGTTTGTATAAGGATACAGGTTCTCTCTATCAAACTTGCTAGAAGCATCGATATTGGATGTAATGTTTACCTACATTCGAGAAAGAATAATCAAAGTTTGCAGATATTTCGATGCAGGGAATCTCGAAAGCAATTGCCCATTCTAGAAATTTCGATCGTTCTTTCACGAATATAGGTAAAGATTACATCCAAGAGAGGGCTTCACAGTAGATAGATAAACGTTTATTTTTTAGCCTGCTGGCTTTAAAAAATTGACTTGCTTACACTTCCACTTTTTTTTAAAAGAATTTTCTTAAAATAACCCTTAAAACTAACATCCATCCACACCTTATCTCTAACGCCGCTCGCTCTTATCGCATTGCCTTCCTTGCTTCGCCTCGCCTCGCACGCATGCCCCTACTTTTTTGCTTTGCCTCGCATTACCAAACTCTGCCTCGCGGCTAATCCCTAATACTTATCTACTATTTACAATATTTACATTTACTTATATTTAATTCCTCCTCTATTTGTAATCTTTCCTTCTCCATTCCTCTTCCTCCTTCCTTCTCGTCTTCTCCATCTTACCCAAGACTCCCTTCACGCATGCTACTGCCCTTTTGTCCCCCCTTTCATGCATCAATACCTCCATGCTTATCCCACTCCTTTCCACCTCTTCACACTCCTCCAACCAGTGCTCCACTCTTGCCCCCCCCTTCCCACATAGATCACACATCCTCTTTTCCCTAGCGAGCCAGAACCAATTAAAACCCTCCATGCAACCACATCTCATCCTCGCTATAAGCTCCTAACTTCCTTTCTCTCCTTTCTCACACAAATATTGCGCTCTCGCCCTTGGCATAATCCACACATAGTTCCCATTGAACCTTCCTTCCTTCCTCATGCATCCTTCTCACTTCATCCATCTGCAGTCCATTCGTTCTAAAATACCTTTCTCTTTCAACCTCCATCTTCCCACCCCCTCTCCTGTTCTCCATCTCCCACCAACACTCCCTAACCAGCTTACTTCCTCCATCTTCGAAAAATTTCTCCTCATATTTACACGCCCGACTCCCCGCTAGAATCCCTACACTCCTGTGTCCTATTTACCTCTTCGCATTCCTTCCACCCCGACACCTCTACTCCATATAATAACACACTCATCACTAGTGAGTCAAACAATTTCATTCTCCTTCCAAAATCATCTGCGAATAACTTCTTTCCCAACCCCCACACCTGCCTCATCACCACATTTGCCCTCCTCACTCTCTCTTTTATGTGACCATCCACTCCGCCATTCCTTCGAAACAAGAAGCCCAGGTACACAAACTCTTTCACCTCCTGCACCGCCTTTCCTTTCCACTTCCACTCCCCTTCCTTATCCCTTCCACCTCCTTTTCTGATCACCATAACCTTGGAATTTTCCGCATTCAGTTCTAACCTGTTCTTATCCAGGTATCTTCTCAACCTCTTCATCATTTCCTTTAAGGCCTCCTCGCTTTTTGCCAACAACCCAATTTCATCTGCATACGCTAGCGACCAAATTCTAACCCCTCCTATCCTGACTCCTCCTACCGCAATTAAAATCGCAAAAAGCTTTGGGCTAAGCGGACACCCTTGTCTTAACCCCCTATCCATCCAGAATCCCTCCGAAATCCCGTGTCCTCCCCCTACCTTATCTTTGGTCTCTTCATATATCTCCCTTACCCTCTCGATCAGCCCTCTCTCCACTCCCCTATTCTCCATCGCCTTCCACAAACTCCCCCTATCCACCGACGGAAACGCGCCTTTCAGATCCACAAAAAACGCGTACACTCTCGACCCCTTCTTCGCTAATTCTCTATCCACCACGTGCTGCAGAACGTAGATATTGTCGATAGTACTCCTACCTGCCCTAAAGCCCGCCTGCGTCTCCGGCAATATTCCTTTCCCCTCGACTTCCTTCCGCCGCCTCTCCGCCACCACCATCGCGTATACCTTATACGCCGTATTCATTAGCGTAATCCCTCTATAATATTCCTGCCTATCCCTATCTACTTTCTTATACAGAGGTACTATTAACCCTTCTCTCCACCCTCGTGGGAATCCCTCCCCCCTCCATACTTTCTTCACTACCTCCTTCAGCCTCTCCCTATCCTCTTGTGTACTAAACCGCCATGCTTCGTTCTCTACCGCATCCAGCCCTGCTGATGTTGACCTTCTTCACTTCCTTATCTGTTTCTCTATCTCCTCGTCATTCAACTCTTCCATCTCTGCCTCCCCCGTTCTTCTACTCCCATCATCTCTCTTCCTTGAATCTGAGCCCTGGAATGATTCTTTAAAAAACTCCCTCCACTCCTCACTCCCTATCTTCTCGCTTATCCCTACTCTCCGCTTCCTAAACCTATTTATTATCTTCCAGACGTCCCCCTCTGTCTCAACATTTCCTAACTCCTCCTCCAGCTCTTTCTCCTTTTCCTGTTCTTTCTTCTTACACATCAATCTAAACCCCTTCCTCATTTCTACGTACTCCTCACTTTTCGCAGTACCCTCTTTCCACTTGTTACATTTCCTCTTCACCTTCCTTTTCATCTTTTTACATTCCCTATCCCACCACGGCTTCACCATTCCTTTCTTCTTCTTTTTAAATACCTTCTTTTGCACGCACCCTTTCACTTTCTCTTTTAAATCCTCCCATATCTCTTCCACTGTCTCCCCTTCGAAGCGTACGTTCCCTAACTGCTCCTTATACTTCTCTATCGCCTCTCTCGTCCAGCTAATCCTCTCCCCCGTCGACACTTCTTCCCCACCTTGCCTTCCGCCGTTCTCACCCCTTATCCACAACCCTAATGGCTGATGCTCTGATTCTACCCTCCCTTCTACTGTGAATCTCTCCATCTCCTCCCACCCTTGCATATTCATGACAACATAGTCTATCACCGATACCCCCACCTTACCTACATATGGGTATTCTCCCTCTTCGTCCCCAGTTGCCATACCATTTGCCACCGCCCAGCCTCTATCCTCCATCCAGTCCCTTAGAATCTCCCCCTCCTTATTTATTAACCTATCTTTCGAATTCCTTTCGAAGCTCTCCCCTTCCCTGTAAAGGCCCCCTTCCCTCCCCATCCTCGCGTTAAAGTCCCCACCCAGTACCACCATACCCTCCTCTCTTTCACCTAACAGGTCTTCCACCCTTTCTATAATTCTTTCCGTCCCATCCTTATTGTACACTGTCACAAACTTACACGTTACCCCTTCTATCTTTACTTTCCTCATTTGCACTCCCTCCCCCTCTTCCTCTCCGTGAGCTTCTTCCTGTAATCCATCTATAACCCCCGTTATAATTCCCCCACTGGCCCTTCCTTTCTTCTTCACTCTGACCGCCTCCTGGAGTCTCCACCTATACCCCCTTGGCAGCTTTGGCTCTATTCTATTCCATTCCTTTCTTTCCACCCACGTCTCTACCAGTCCTACCACATCAAATTCCTGGATATATTATATATAATTTTTATAAAATTATAAATCAGATTTTACAGTACATAGAGCTGTGAGGTGCACTCAAATGCCACTTATGGATGCACAGAACGTATAAGGCACATATGGATGCACAGTACAGTTCGGTTGTACACAAGGATGTGCATTTACGTTCGGTGTAGTACATACAGTTGCGCAGTGTACTATTACGACATTTAGGTGTGTTCAGTAGACTTATAAATGTGCAGTAGGCTTCTATGACATATATGGATGCGCAGTACGGTTTAGCGGTGCACAAGGCTACGCAGTATACTTCTATGATACTTATGGATGCACAGTAGACTTCTATGATACATTTGGATGCGAAATACAGTTCGGTGGTATATAGTGCTCCGCGGTACACATATGATGTATAAAGAGCTGCGCAGTGTAGTTATATGTTACATAAGGCTGCGCAGTACACTTGGGGCATACGTAGCTGCGAGATACTGTTTTGGCGAGATCTGTAACAGAGCTTTGTTCCAAGCTAAAGGACCCCGAACAAAATTTGAGTAAAAGGCATTTCGTTCAAATTCGTTATAACTTCGGGGAATAATTCTTGATGTGATGCTGATCATAATTTGTTATGGGCATAACCCCCAATAATCAAGTATTCAGGTAATAGAAGATCCGAATGGTAGCAGTGTGTGTTATTCTCGTACTTGTGGTGACAAATACCTACAATTGGGGCATTATCTCTCAACTGCCCCAACTTTAAAAGTCATGTTCTTCGATTTTCTTTAAATTCTGGGAATATGTTCACCTACCCAGCAGTACTTCATCTACAAATTTATAAACCACAAAAGCCACCCTGCTAGAAGTGACGGGGGTGACATTTTCAATCCCAACGCCTGCACGGGTATTTTCAGAAGCTTGTAACTTCATTTCTATTTTAGAGATTTAAATTTTTTATGAGTGTTTTCGAAAGGATATTTTTTACTCTTTTATTCTAGTTTATTAACGAAATAAAAACGAACAAAAATTAAGCATTTAAAAAAAATTTAATTGTTTATTTAACTTTTTTAACAATTTAGGGTATTTTTATTATTTTTTAAATTGTTTTAAAAGAAAGCTTGACCTTTTGGCTTTAAAAAGGTCCTTAGAAAAAAAATGGTCCAGTGAATAGTTTCCGAGATATAGGCCCCGATGTGAAGGCAGTTCTAATGCTCGTGCTCAGACGCAATCCTTTAGTAGTCCACATACTAGTTTTCAAGTCTACCATTCTCTCAACGCATTCAGGTTCATTCAGAATGATATTAAATCAGCTAATAAACAATTTGAGAATCTTTGTCGGCAGTTCAGAGGAAGTTTATATTATTTGTTATTTGTTATAAACAAATAAAAAATTCAAACTACTCTTTTCAGAAGTGATGTTGATTTTGCTCGGTATGAATGATTCCTCACTATTATAGTTCGTCAGTTTACAATAATTATTGATTTTTTATGTACAGTCGTTCAAAAATTTCATTTTATGAACCAATTTTCTTCTGAATATGTGCCTAGAAACTCTTATAACACTTAGACTTGGCCTTGAGTTTGTAAATTTAGGTGAATTTCGATTACTACCTTGTTTTCCAATTTTTCAACTTATTCTGAACCCAAAATTCTGAAGAAATAATTTTTATTCTTTTTTGTTGTTGATCTGGCTTCTAGTTATTGCTGATTTACATCAATGTGAAAATTCCACAATGTCTTAATGATCAATTTTTCATGAATCTGGTACCATAGCCATACCATAGTCGGTAAGTCAAAGGTTAAAATTTCTCCAATTGCTGAACAGCGCTGAAATTTGCCAGCCTTGTAGAAAAGAATCTAAGAAATTTACTTCACAAGTGCTTCCAAATGAATCCAGCATGGAAGAAGAATCTGTTGAAGTGGAAAAAGTTGTTTATGGCGGTGAGGTTGATGACAATAGTGTAGAAAAAGAAATCAGCGATGATCTCGATTTTCCATTGGTTCCGATAAAATATAGTGGTTGTAAAGATCAAAATCACACAGCAGGTCTAGAAACTCTTCAACACATTTTAGAAAAATGTAAGGTAAGTACTGATGGTTACGAAAAAATAACATTACTCACACTTGCTCCTAAATCTTGGAGTCGTAGAAAGATAATGGAAGAATTTGGTGCAACCGAACGTCAAGCCCGGGAAGCTGACAAATTATTTCAAAAACATGGAATACTGGCTTTGTCTGGACTCAAGCTAGGAAGAAAACTGCTACCAGAAATTGAGGTAGTAGTGATTAGTTTATATGAAGATGACGAGAACAGTCGATTAATGCCGGGGAAGAAGGACTTTGTATCCATAAAAAAGGAAGACGGAACTCGCGAACATGTGCAAGAACGACTCATCTTGGGCAACCTGTCAAAGTTATACGAACGTCTTAAAATAGGGAATGAGGAAATAAAAATTGGGTTTTCAAAATTTGCACAACTTAGGCCTCGATATTGCCTTTAAGCCGGAGCAAGTGGTACCCACACTGTTTGTGTGTGTGTTTATCCCGTAAATGTGCATCTCATGTTAGATGCAATTGATATCAAGCATCTAACTGAAGACTAAGATATGAAACTAATTGATTATCATGACTGTTTAGATTTAATGATGTGCACTAATCCAACTCCTGCATGTCATTTCAGCGAATGCGAAAATTGTCCTGGCATTGATATCCTGAAGGAACACCTGACTGAACTTCTGGATGAAAACTGCGTCATTGAGTTAAAATATCAAATTTGGCAACAAACAGATAGGAGCAATCTGGTAACTGAAGTAGCTGAGACCGATATATTCATAGAAGGACTCTGCCAAAAACCTGTGAACTTGAAATCTTATGAGTTTTGTGCCAAGAATCTCAAAGACACTCTATTGGTTGGAGTTTTACTAATCATATTTGATTTCGCGGAAAATTATGCTTATGTTTTTCAAAATGCTATCCAGTCTTCTCACTGGAATAATAATCAGGCATCCATTTTCACATTTGAAAAAGCACTGTTTATATGTTAACAATGGTTAAATTGTGCACTTATTCAGGGAATATTCATGAATAATCAATAATTACTGTAAACTGACAAACTATGATAGTAAAGAATCATTCATACTGAGAAAAATCAACATAACTTCTGAAAAGGTTAGTTTGAATTTTTTATTTGTTTATAACAAATAAAAAATAATATAAACTTCCTCTGACCCGCCGACAAGCATTCTTAAATTGTTTATTAGCTGATGTAATGCCATTCTGGATGAACTTGAAAGCGTTGAAAGAATGGTAGACTTGCAAACTAGTCTGTGGCCTACTAAAGGATTGCGTCTGAGCACGAGCATTAGGACTGCCTAATTTTAAGCCAAAAGGTCAAGCTTTCTTTCAAGACTATTTAAAAAATAATAAAAATACCCTAAATTGCTAAAAAAGATAAATAAACAGTTAAATTGTTAAAAAAATGCTTAACATTTTTTTCGTTAATAAAATATAATAAAAGAGTAAACAATATCCTTTCGAAAACCCTCATAAAAAATGTGAATCGCTAAAATGGAAAGGAAGTTACAAGTCTTTGAAAATACTCGTGCAGGCGTTGGGGTTGAAAATGTCGCCCCCTATCACTTGGAGAGGAGTGGTTTTTGTTGTCTATAAATTTGTCGATTAAGTACTATTAGGTGGGTGAACATATTCCCAGAATTTAAAGAAAATCGAAGAACATGACTTTTAAAGTTGGGGCAGTTGAGAAATAATGCCCCAAGTATATACTCATTACAACTACAGTGTTATTCGTGTGTGATTTGGTATGAACAGGAGAAATCATGTATGCTCTTGTGCGAGTGTGCGTGCGAGAGGGGGGTATTTGTTGTGTGTATAGTTAGTTTGTGTTTTGAGTGAGGATGAGTCAGAGAGTGCAACTGTAAGTGAAAAGGGTGGGTAACGGGGTGGGAGAGTGAGTAAGGGGAGGGTGATGTGTGCACATGGGGGAGGGGGGTGGTTAAGAGTTTTTTGTGTGTGTTTGATTGAAAGTGTTTGTACGCAGAATTGTTATGTGGGAGAGTTAAGGGGTTAGTATGGTGTTAGCAAGAAGGGGTGGATATGTATTAAATGGATGAGGAAGTACAAATCTCAGCAGAAAGAGAGGGTGTTGATGAGTGCGATTGAAAATGAAGAAGAGGGGTTGAAATGTAGGTTGAAGTGAGAGCGTAGGGCTGATTACTTTTATGTTATATAATATGTGATGTGTGTGTGGGTGAATACGTGTGAGTGTTAGTTTGAGGGTTGGAAGTCAGTGAGTGTAAGCATAAAAAAGTTTGTGCATTTGTTAGTGTGGAAGGTGATTAATA
>CAKNYM010000074.1:169512-189776 GCA_932195095.1 Andricus curvator | reverse complement strand
CAAAAGAGTTATATATAAATATATATAACTCTTTTGTCGAATTTAAAGAGCTTACTGAAGAGAATCATAATACTTCAGAAAATTTAAAAGATTTTCAAATATTTTAAGATTTTTTCCGCTCTCTATTCGTAGGAATTTTCAATTGACTTCGATGGTTTCGAAGGAATTTCCAAAATTTTCAAGAAATCCTCACATGTTACAGCTTTTTGCGAATTGCCAGGGATTAAAAATTATAATTTTGCAGTTCAATTATTATAACTATCCTAATATTTCAAGCAGGAGAAAATTTAATATATATCTATATATAACTCTTTTTCAAATCTAAAGAGACTATTTGAAGAAAATTATAATACTTCACGAAATTTCAAGGATTTTGAAATATTTTAAGATTTTTCCGCTCGCTATTCGTAGAAATTTTCAATTGATTTCAATGGTTTCCGAAAGTACCTACAAAAATTTCAAAACACTCAATTTCTACAACGGTAAAAAATGAAGCGCACATGTAACGCGACTCTTAGGATGCAGTCCTTTGTCCAAAACAAATAGAGATCAGTCTGACTCTAGTGTCTCAAGAAGTTAGTCATCGCTTCGAAAATAGGAAAAGAACCAAATATAAATTTTACAGTTTGATTATTTTTCAATAAACTTTGTTTCTGTATATTTACATATTCATAAAAGATTGTATAACCGCGTAACCAAAGTGTAATTTGGAAATTGACAGAAAATGGAACAGCCTGCAGTCTTCTCTAAAAAGATGAGTTTTTCTTTATTTTATACCAATTTATATTAATTTCTGCTGAAGTAAAAATTCTTCTTCATGTAATGATAAGATTATGGGGAGGGGCAATCTCTAAAGATACTTCACGCGTTATTTTCACAGATTCCTAAATGCATTTTCAAACTCTCCCAAAAAAAAAAGAAATTATAATATTACAGTTCAATTATTATAACTATCTTAATATTTCAAGCAGGAGAAAATTTAATATACATCTATATAACTCTTTTTCAAATCTAAAGAGACTATTTGAAGAAAATTGTAATACTTCACGAAATTTCAAGGATTTTGAAATATTTTAAGATTTTTCCGATCGCTATTCGTAGAAATTTTCTATGGATTTCAATGGTTTCCGAAAGTACCTACAAAAATTTCAAAACACTCAATTTCTACAACGGTCAAAAATGAAGCGCACATGTAACGCGACTCTTAGGATGCAGTCCTTTGTCCAAAACAAATAGAGATCAGTCTGACTCGAGTGTCTCAAGAAGTTAGTCGTCTGTTCGAAAATAGGGAAAGAACCAAATATAAAATTTTACAGTTTGATTATTTTTCAATAGACTTTGTTTCTGTATATTTACATATTCATAAAAGATTTCATAACCGCGTAACCAAAGTGTAATTTGGAAATTGACAGAAAATGGAACAGCCTGCAGTCTGCTCTAAAAAGATGAGTTTTTCTTTATTTTATACCAATTTATATTAACTTCTGCTGAAGTAAAAATTCTTCTTCATGTAATGATAAGATTATGGGGGGGGGGGGAGCAATCTCTAAAGATACTTCACGCGTTATTTTCAAAGATTCCTAAATGCATTATCAAACTCTCCCAAAAAAAAAAAGAAATTATAATATTGCAGTTCAATTAATATAACTATTTTAATATTTCCAAGCAAGAGAGCATTTAGTATATATATTTATATATAACTCTTTTGTCGAATTTAAAGAGCTTACTGAAGAGAATAATAATACTTCAGAAAATTTAAAAGATTTTCAAATATTTTAAGATTTTTTCCGCTCTCTATTCGTAGGAATTTTCAATTGACTTCGATGGTTTCGAAGGAATTTCCAAAATTTTCAAGAAATCCTCACATGTTACAGCTTTTTGCGAATTGCCAGGGATTAAAAATTATAATATTACAGTTCAATTATTATAACTATCTTAATATTTCAAGCAGGAGAAAATTTAATATTTATCTATATATAACTCTTTTTCAAATCTAAAGAGACTATTTGAAGAAATCTCCCTTCACGCCTTATTTTCAACGATTCCTAAATGCATTTTTAAAATCTCCCAAAAAATTATAATATTGCAGTTCAATTAGTATAACTATTTTAATATTTCAAGCAGGAGAAAATTGAATATATATCTATATGTAACTCTTTTTCAAATCTAAAGAGACCATTTGAAGAAAATTATAATACTTCACGAAATTTCAAGGATTTTGAAATATTTTAGGATTTTTCCGCTCGCTATTCATCATTATTATATTTATTTAATATGAATATATATAAATAATATAATATATAATATATATAATTATATAATATATATACAATTACTTTATATTCAGAAATATCTGACTAATCATTTAAAATCAGTAATTATAAATCAATTATTCAAAACTAAACGAAAAAAAAACTAAACTTTGAACGTTACAATTTTACTTGTTCTGTTTCAAAGATTTTAATTTTTAAGTCAAATTCTTGAATTTTGATGTATAAATAACAATTGAACATCTATTATTCTTACAAAAAATCGATTAATTTGAAGAGATATTCAGAAGTTTTGAAAACATTCAAAATTAATTTAAAATTTGAAATCATTTCAAATAGTTGAAACGAAGTGTCTACGTGCACCGACAAAATCCAGCTTTTCGTACCGAAATTTCGGTGCAAATAGCCCACGGCCTAATTTAAAACAAAATATAGATTTTTGCAGATTACGAACAAAAAATTCAGAACTTGTTTAAGAATTGTGAAAGGATTCAAAAGAATGAAAAACATTTCCTTAAGACTCCTAGGAAAATTGAAAATGTTTTTTTATTTGGAAAAATTAATTTTAAGAGAATATTTAAAATGATTTACAAAGATTTACAAAGTTGTCAGAAATAAATATGGAAGATTTTAAGGACATTTTTTTAATTTGGCAGGATTTTAAACAAAATTTTAGGAAAAATTCGAATTATGTTAAAAGATGTTTAGAAGTTCTGAAAAATTTTTAAAATAATATAAAATTTGAAAAAATCTAAAACAACATGATTTTTCAAGATTTGGAAATAAAATTCTCAAGCATTTTAAGGATTTTTAAACTATTCAAAATAAAAATAATTTATCTTGTAATTTAAGACGTGTTCAGTTCATAAACAAAATATAATCGTTCAATTTTTAAGGTTTCCAGCATGAAATCGCTTAATATTATATAATTTACTAACTTAAAATTCATGAATGATTCTTCAATTTAGAGCATTGAAAATTATAACATGGATTTATATTTTTGGAACTGAATCTGAATCTTTGAACTCTACAATTTATAAAAGTTTAAATTTTTTTATTTGGCAGTTTAACTGCATTTCATTTAAAATTGGTCTATTGAAAAGTGTTAGTAGCTTCCATTTTATACGTGTAAATTATTGAGCATTTTAATACAAAATTTGTTAATTAAAAAACTTGTAAACTTCAATTTTAAGAGTTTAAAATTCAAGAGTTTCACTTTCAGTGCTTTAATATGCAGCTCAGTTTTTATAACTTCAAATGGAAAAATTTTTAGCTTTAGAGTTTGAGTTTTTGTATTTCATTGACCGTGAGAAATGTTTGCGAACCGGGAAAAAACCGGGAATTTTTTTCTTCGATTAAAACGGCCACCCTGTTTTTAAGTTAAACTTTAATTATAAAAAAAGATAAGCATTTTGACTATATGTGAAGAAATTAATTTTGTGAAGTCTCTATTTTCTTATTTCATTCTGAAATCTGTACACATTTTTAAATCTGCAAATACAATCACTGCTTGATGAAAGCGCCGCGAAATTCTTCATTAGAGATGCGGAAGATAGCCTTATAAGGCCATTAAAATCAACCTTCTGTTTTCTTCTCTGATTGGTAGAAGCGATTCAACAACTCAAGGTCCTTGTCGTTGTCCTTTCAAGTATTAATACTATTGTTATTTACTATTATTCACTATTTATTAATAATTATTTATTATTATAATTCTCTGAAATAAAGTATTTAAACCACATTTTCTTTCACAAATGTAAAAAGTAGGTAATTTATTATTGAAAAATGCAATTGTTGTAAATCATGCAACAACCAGCCAGTCAACGATCAGTCGCTTATTAAGTACTATTGTTACCTCCTCTAAGCAAATATATTAGCTCTAAGGAGCCGTTCAAGTCTTACGTAAAGCACTAAAGGGGCCGGGGAATAGGATAGAATAAACATATATTCTTTTACCGAAACCTTATTTTTTAATTGCTGTTTGAAATAATAAAATAAAGAATATAGTAGATACAATACTGTTAAAAACAAAATTCTTTTGTCATTAGAAATTTTAAAAAAAATTTCTTTAAATTATATTTTTTTCCTGTAAAATTGATTTTAAAAAAAGCTTCTTTTAATTTCACCGATCCGAGCATTCATTTCAATAATTTTTCTAGAAAGTCGTAAGAATAACTTTTGAACGTTTGAAAATTTTTTTCTCGTTAGGTATCCCTGGCGGACCGGCCGAACGCAAGCATCCCTGTAAAAAGGAGAGCATTAAAGTGGATTATATGGCATTGAAAAAATTGTACACTTTAATGCCTATAAATAAACACAAATTCCGTTTTTGTCCGAATGTTGATTTAACGGCATTCGAATGCATTGATTGTATTCGATATATCCGGTCGGAAAAAGCATTAAATGGCATTCGACTTATTTGGTAATTCAACAGCATTGAACGACATTAGTTCCATTCTATGCCTTCGATCGCTGAAGGCATTGTTCAAAATGATTCGAACGAAAACTGTCTAATGCCATGAAGCGCATTCGGACAAAAACGGAATTTGCTTGGATTTATAGGCATTAAAGTGTACGATTTTTTCAATGCCATATAATCTACTTCAATGCTCTCCTTTTTACAGGGATTACGCTGCAGCGTAATGGTAAAGTAATGTTAAAGTAATGGTAAAATAATATTGCATTACAACTAATAGAAGAAACAAAATAAATATGTAAACTGTTGCAATTATAATAAGACGTTAAAATTCACGTTAAATGGTCATGCCGTAATTGCAACAAGTTTCTTTTTCAGCGTTAAAAAATGAAAAAATAATGTGGCTGTCATTGAAGTCGGGCCCCTGCATGTTGGCAACCCGCTTGAAGCCGCCGTTAGCAGACTGCCAACATGCAGGGGCTTGACTGCAATGACAGCCACATTATTTTTTCAATTTTTAACGCTGAAAAAGAAACTTGTTGCAATTACGGCATGACCATTTAACGTAAATTTTAACGTCTTATTAAAGTCAATTTTAACGTATTATCATAATTGCAACAGTTTACATATTTATTTTCCCTGGCGGACCGAACGAACGGAGCGGATACGCTACAGCGTATCCTTATAGTATTCACATCGTATCATCTCCGTATTATGCAAGAAAAACTCATTAAAAAAGGAATATGAAGATTTCACTTGTTGAAATTCGGATTCTACGTCAAATTTTGCGTTAAAAGGTCACGGAGTAATCGCAATAGTTTTTCTTGCAACATTAAAAACTTTAAAAAAATATAATACTTATCGATAACGTGGGCTGAAGACGACTTCAAACGCATCGTCGACGGATAACGCCTATTAACTGCTACTGAACGACGATGCGCTTGAAGTCACCTTCAGCGCACGTCATCAATAAGTATTATATTTTTTTAAAGTTTTTAATGCTGCAAGAAAAACTATTGCGATTACTCTGTGACCTTTTAACTCAAAATTTCACGTAGAATCCGAATTTCAACAAGTGAAATGTTAATCTTTCTTTTTTAATGAGTTTTTCTTGCATGATACGGAGAGGATACGATGTGGATACTATAAGGATACGCTGTAGCGTATCCGTTCCGTTCGTTCGATCCGCCAGGGAAGCAATATGTTTTGTGGAGAACGGATTAAAGAGGATAGGTAATGATTGTCACCGATTAAGATTCCATCCTTGTTGCATAACGAGAAAAATCAAGTAGATCGCGGATAGGTAAGGATAGCCGGACGGATAGAACATTATGGATTAGAACGGATAGCCAATTCTTTATGTGGAGAAAAGATTCATGAGGAATGAGGATAAGCATTGACTGGCATGGATAAGTATCGTATCCGTGCTTGATAACAAGGAAAGTCTAAGTAGGTCGCGGATAGAAAAGGATAGGTTGCCGGATAGAAAATTATGGATTGAAACGGATAGGAAATATAAATATATTGCCTATCCGTTTCAATCTATAATTTATATTGTGGAGAACGAATTAAGGGCATGTGACATACGTAAATACCTACATTAACGACCTCACTTTTCTCAATTTTCCGAATTTTTGTTTGAATCTAAGAACTTTTTTTGTAAATAAAATATCGGACTGGCACTTTGGAAAATGTATGAGAAGACAATAAACTAAGTTTAAGTACTTTATTCGAGGAGGAATTTCGCAAAAAATTATTTTCGAAGAAATTAAAAGTGGGTGCATTTTTTGAACCTAAGAACTTTGTTTATAAGTGAAATATCGGCTTCAAACTTTGAGAAATGCAAGAGCCGACAGTAAAGTACGTTTATATACATCATTTGAGTATAAAATATGCAAAAAGAAAAATTCCAATCTAATGTCAACTCCGGTTGGCAGTTCGGTCGGTATTCGTGATGGGCACAAAAATACGAAGTTTGGCGGCCACTAAACAACATATTTCACTCAACTTTTATGCTGGACACAACTTAAGCATAAAATATTATTGTAGGAACACCACATCATCAATCTTTGACAGCGTGGACCCCACCTTTCAGATGTAGACGAGCCAGCTGATAGAGCCTCGTTTAGTGGTCGCCAGACTTCGTATTTTCGTGCCCATCGCGAATACCGACCGAACTGGCAACCGGAGTTGACATTTAGTTGGAATTTTTCTGTTTACATCTTTTATACTCAAATGATGTACGTAAACATACTTTACTGTCGGCTCTTGCATTTCTCAAAGTTTGAAGCCGATATTTCACTTATAAACAAAGTTCTTAGGTTCAAAAAATGCACCCACTTTTAATTTCTTCGAAAATAATTTTTTGCGAAATTCCTCCTCGAATAAAGTACGTAATCGTAGTTTATTATTATGTTCTCATACATTTTCCAAAGTTTCAGCCCGATATTTTATTTACAAAAAAAGTTCTTAAATTTAAAAAAAAAAAATTCGGAAAATTGAAAAACTGAGTTCGGTAATATAGGTATTTATGTCTTCCACATGCCCTTAAAGAGAATAAGTGATGATAAGCACGCATTAAGATTCTATAATCCGTGTTACATAACAAGAAAAATCAAAGTAGGTCGCGGATATACAAGGATAGGGTGACGGATAGGAAATTATGGATTGGAACGGATAAGCAATATGTTTTGTGGAGAACGGATTAATGAGGATAGGTAATCAATGGCACGGATGAGTATTCTATCCGTGATAGATATTAAGGCATGTCAAAGTAGATCTCGGATAGATGAGGATAGGGTTGGATATTGGGATCAGCTCAAAAATAGTTAGAATTCTAAAAAGTCTGTATGAGAGAGCCTCAACTCGCATTAAAGTGGGGAACGAGTTCTCAGAGGAATTGCCGGTCACTGAGGGAGTTCTACAGGGAGAGATTTTGAGCCCAATCATGTTTAACCTCTTAACCTCGGATATCGAGATTTCTTTTAGACACAAAGGTCTTGTGGGTCTCAGAATCATGGGTGACACGGACATTATTGTGCTGATTTACGCGGATGATTTAATTATTTTTGCAGAATCTAAAATAGACGCAATAAGAAAACTCAATGCTCTCCAGGAGTATTGTAATATAAAAAAACTCACGGTTAATAACAACAAAACTAAATATACTATATTCAAGAAAGGTCGGATCAGCGCGAAACTCCTAGGTCTGAAATACGATGGTATCTCTTTGGAGTTGGTTTCTTGTTTTGAATACTTGGGTACGATTTTTTCTAGAACAGGTGCTTTCAACTTAGCTGCACATGCAGCAGTTAGCAGAGCCAACTCAGCCTCAGCCTCGGCGTTCAATATTCTAACTAGAACTAAGTGCTCCTCATGGTCTTCTATTGTCAAAATTCATGACTCTATTATAAAGAGTTCCTTATTTTATGCGGCTCACATTATCGGACTAAATTATCTAGATGTCTTCGAAAAAGCACAAGTCCGTTTTTTAAAAAATTTTTTGCGCCTACCCAGAAATACGCCTGATTTCGTGGTCAGATTGAAACTAGGTCTACCCTGTGTGTCATACCAAATATTAAAAATGGCACTGAATTGGGCGGCAAAGATTTTCCATATGGAAGACTCGCGCTATCCTAAACTTTGTATACTAAAACTACCTGAAACCGCAAATAGCAAAAATGTTAAATATAACTGGCTAGGTCAACTTATTAGATGTTTGGAGGGAGCGGGAATATGTCACAATCTCATGGATCTCAGTGGTCCCAATCTTATAACTCAAATCGATGCTATAGCTGATGGATACCGTAATTTTTTCCATTCGCGGGATCTGTTAAGATTGGAAAACAGCAACTTTAGTTATATATACAGTAAAATCTTGCACAATGATGCGCTAGCCCAGCAATATCTGCTATTCAAAGCTCCTTTCCTTTTTAAGCGCATTTTCGCTCAAATAAGAACTTCCTCCAGGTTCATCATTAAGTTGACCTCTAAAACTGGAGCAACTGTAATCGATCCACAACAGATTTGCCAGTTATGTAATCCAAGGGAAAATGAAGATCTTCTACACATCCTCGCCAAATGTCCAATCTACTCACCCGTTAGAAAGCATTACTTGCGCAACATTGGTATGATAAACGAGAACAATCTTCACTTATTGTTGTCAAATATAAACCCTGGAATTACCGGTCGAATGTCAACAAGCGGATTGATGATGAATATTTTAATTAAAACAGGATTTCAAGCTATAAGTCATTCAATCGATTTTCATCCTGAAACATTCAATAAGGGAAAAAGTTTAGCAGTTATTCATGTGGTGAGGGTGCAGGAGTTGAAAGTAAACAGAATAAGCAAAATTCAGTGCAGCGTAATCAGACAAACGTCTGTTAGTTCTCCCACATACGATGTTAAATTACAGGTGTTTATTAATTAAAAAATATATTGTAACATAAAGAGAAGTATTAGGGAAATCTATAATTATAATTATAAATTTCCTAACATTTTTATTCATGTTAAAAATATTAATAAATTAGAAATGAGATACAGGACACTCACTGTAAAAAATTCAAGTAAAAAATTACATATAGGATTGCCTTAAATTTCCTTCTTGATAAATGTTTCTGTAAACATTTACCTTCACTTTATGAACTTAACAATGAAAATGTGCCACAGGAATCTTAAGACATAAAAATACCAGTGGTATTTTTATCAGGAATTGTGTAATTTTCACACTAGAATATCCGTATGTTTGAAATAGAGAAAGCTAGGAATATGTTACGTACATAAGGGTGGTCCAAAAACATTTTTTTTAGAGGGCAACGATACGATATGGGTGTGACACCCCTAACACACCGCCACGGGCCCCTGAAAACTACCCTTAAAACAAAAAATATCAATTTTTTATGAAATCGACGTTTTGAGCACTTTATTCTAGTTTTTTTACTTAAAATTATTTGTATTAGTCTAGTGGAATATTTATCAACATTGGTTAATAAATGTTCAATTATTTGAACAAATTTAATTTGTTTAAATAATTTTTTTCAATTTTCTAAAATAATAATTATGATTATTTCTTCAGTGGAATATTGATCAACACTCACTAATCAATTTTCAAATTTTTAAACAAATTCCATTTGCTTAAATAATTTTTTTTTTTCAAAAATTAGTTTTTTTATAAAAAATATTACTGTATTATC
Source organism: Andricus curvator (assembly GCA_932195095.1). Taxonomy (NCBI): domain Eukaryota; kingdom Metazoa; phylum Arthropoda; class Insecta; order Hymenoptera; family Cynipidae; genus Andricus; species Andricus curvator. Next base: position 179,898 of record CAKNYM010000074.1, on the reverse strand, counting down.
GTTAAGTGACATAAATTTATTTTCAGATATTTTCCAGTCGTTGAGCTAATAAATTATTATTTACTTTCAACAACCTTTAATTTGTTTCAACAATATTTTTTTCACCAAATTTGTTAGTTTTTCTTTTCTGTTATTCATATTAAAACTTCTGATTGTTGGAAACAATAATTTTTTTATATTTCTGAATTGATTTTGAACAAATGGAATTTGTTTACATAATTGAAAATTGATTAACCAATGTTGATAAATATTCCAGCAAAGAAATGGTAATAATTTTTAATTTTAAAAAATTTCGAAAAAAATATTATTTAAACAGATTTCATTTGTTTAAATAATTGAAAATTAATGAACCAATGTTAATGAATATTCCACTAGACCAATATAAATAATTGTAATTAAAAAAAATAATACTAATAATAAAATACATAATGTCATTTAAATTGAAATAAAATATACTCCATAAATCGATACCTGCATGTTAAAACAACCACTCTTTGAGTGATCGTCTAAAACGACCACTCTGGCGTTGGTCGTCTAAAAGAACCACTCCGTTTTTTGAGTAGGCACCTCGTTTTAGTACGCATAATTAAACGGCAAACAGGAGATAGGTTTAGTTATTATTACTCTCCGGTTTAATAATTTATTTTAAAATATTTTGAATACGCGGAATTCAAGGAATTCATAAAATTCACGGAATTTAAGGAATTCACGGAATTCAAGGAATTCATGAAACTCACGAAATTCAAGGAATTCAAGGAATTCACAGAATTCAAGGAATTCACGGAATTCACAGACTTGAAGGAATTCACAGAATTCACACAATTCACGGAATTGAAGGAATTCGCGGAATTCATGGAATACAAGGAATTCAAGGAATTCACAGAATTCAAAGAATTCATGAAATTCTAGGATTTCAAGGAATTCACAGAATTCAAGGAATTCACGGAATTCCCGGGATTCAAGGAATTTAAGGAATTCAAGGAATTCACGGACTTCGAGGATTTGACTGAATTCAAGGAATTCACAGAATTCAAGGAATTCACAGAATTCAAGGAATTCACGGAATTCCCGGGATTCAAGGAATTCCAGGGATTCAAGTATTTCAAGAAATTCGAAGAATTCATGGAATTCAAGCAATTCAAGGAATTCACGGAAATCAAGAAATTCAAGAAATTCAAGGAATTCGCGAAATTCAAGTAATTCACGAAATTCAAGGAATTCACGGAATTCAAGGAATTCACGGACTTCAAAGAATGCAAGGAATTCTTGGATCACGAAATTCAAGGAATTCAAAAATTCACGGAATTTAAGCAATTCACGGAATTCAAGAAATCTAAAGAATTCACGAAATTTAAAGATTCACGGAATTCAAGGAATTCAAGGAAATCAAGGAATTCACGAAATTCAAGGTATTCACAGAATTCAACCGACTTATTCGAGGAATTCACGGAATTCAACGAAATTCACGGAATTCAAGAAATTCATGGAATTAAAAGAATTCACGGAATTCACAGAATTCAACCGACTTCAAGGAATTTGCGGAATTCACGAAATTCAAGGAATTCTGTGAATTTCTTGAAATTCGTGAATTCCGTGAATACCTTGAATTCCGTTAATTCCTTGAATTCCGCTAATTCCTCGAATTCTTCGAATTCCGTGAATTCCCAGAATTTCATGAATTCCGTGAATTCTGTGAATTCCTTGAATTCCATGAATTTCTTCAATTCCGTGAATTCCTTGAATTTCATTAATTCCGTGAATTCCTTGAATTCCTTGAATTCTGTGAATTCCTTGTATTCCATAAATTCCTTGAATTCCTAGAATTTTATGAATTCTTTGAATTTCTGGAATTCTGTGAATTCCTTGAATTCCGTGATTCCTTTAATTTCGTGATACGTGAATTCCTTGAATTCCGCAAATTCTTTGAATTCGGTGAATTCTTTGAATTCCGTGAATTCCTTCAATTCCATAAATTCCTTGAATTCCATGAATTCCTTGAATTCTGTGAATTCTTTGTATTCCAGGAATTTTGAGAATTCCTCGAATTTTTTGAATTCCTTGAATTTCCTGATTCTTTGAATTTCGTGATCCGTGAATTCCTTGAATTCCATGAATTCTTTGAATTCGGTAAATTCCGTGAATTCCTTGAATTCCGTGAATTCCTTGAATTCTTCGAATTCCATGAATTCCTAGAATTTCATGAATACTTTGAATTCCCTGAATTCCTAGAATTTCATGAATTCTTTGAATTCTTTGAATTCCGTGAATTCTGCGAATTCCTTGAATTCCGAGAATTTCCTGAATTCTTTGAATTTCCTGAATTCTTTGAATTCCGTGAATTCTGCGAATTCCTTGAATTCCGTGAATTTCTTGAATTCCTTGAATTTCATTAATTCCGTGGATTCCTTGAATTCCATGAATTCCATGAATTCCTTGAATTCCATGAATTCCTTGAATTCTGTGAATTCCTTGTATTCCATGAATTCCTAGAATTTTATGAATTCTTTGAATTTCATGAATTCTGTGAATTCCTGGAATTTCGTGATCCGTGAATTCCTTGAATTCCGTGAATTCTTTGAATTCCTTGAATTACTAGAATTTCATGAATCCTTTGAATTCCGTGAATTCTGTGAATTCCTTGAATTCCTAGAATTTCATGAATTCTTTGAATTCCGTGAATTCTGTGAATTCCTTGAATTCCGTGAATTCCTTGTAATCCGCGAATTCAAAATATTTTAAAATAAACTATTAAACCGGAGAGTAATAATAACTAAACCTATCTGCTGTTTGCCGTGTAATTATGCGTACTAAAACGAGGGGTCAACTCAAAAAACGGAGTGGTTCTTTTAGACAACCAACGCCAGAGTGGTCGTTTTAGACGATCACTCAAAGAGTGTTTTTTTTTAACATGCAGGTATCGAAATATTCTGGGATAATTAAACTTTCTAACCTCAGAATCTGACAACTAGCATAACTTTTACACAAATAATAGATCGTATATACATACATACATACATACATACATACATACATACATACATACATACATACATACATACATACATACATACATACATACATATATATATATATATATATATATATATATAATATTATTTACCCAATTAACACAATAATTTGTCCAGATACCTTTTTCAAAAAACAAGAATATTGAAGTGCTTTATGTGATATTTTAATCCGATAGACCTGTCATAGACAGATAAATTCATAACTCAACTCCGATCAAACCGTTTAATAAACTCGAGCAAAATTTTTTTTCGCTGAATCGAGATTTTATCAGTTTTCCTACAGACACTCATGTTACTTGATAGTTAAACACTTATTTTCAGTATAAATTTATTTATTTTCAATCCCATGTAAACAAGTGGAATTCATCCCTAAGAAATTGCCGCTTTTTGGCAACAGATGGCGTCAGGCCGTTTCCGTGGCCGTACTCAATTAACGAATGCCTCTTCACAGAATTCGTTCCAGAGCCATTTATTATTTGTTTTAAGTAAATCATATAATGGTTTAAGCTTTGTCGCCCTATTTTCTATAAACCTTTCGAAATGTGCTACTAGACCAAGAAATTATTGCAGCTGTTTAATGTTTATTGGGGTTGGAGCATTTACAATCGCTTCAGTTTTGTCTAATGTTTGTAGAATTCCTACCTTATCAATAATCAGCCCAAAATACTGTATTTGATCGGCTTTGAAAACACATTTATCTTTATTGATTCATTCATAAACCGCAGGAGCTGACGCTAAACCAAAAGGTTAACGATTATGCTGAAATAAACCTCTATGCGTACTTATCGTTGTATATTTTTGTACTATTCTTCTCCAATAATACCTGCTGATAGGCGTTCAATGAATCTATTTTAGAAAATTTTACCCCCCCCCCCCTGACAGTTTCTTTAAAATTTCTTCGCTACGGGGTAATGGGTATTGTTTTATTTTGAGGCAGGGATTCACTGTAATGTTATATTCACCACAAATACGTATCGAGCCATCATTTTTTTAGAAGTGGAACAATTGGGGCAGCCCACTCCGAAAAATCAAGAGGTGTTAGAGCATTACTTTTAATTAGTTTATCCAATTCAGCATTTGTCTCTTCAATTAATGCAAATGGCAGCGGTCTAGTCTTTTTAAATACTGGTTTTGAATCAGGCTCCATCATAAGGGATATTTTTTTATTATACCATATGTCCCAAGCCATTCACAAATTATACCTTTAATTTTTCCACTTCAATTTTAGGGAACCATTTCAATTTATCTTTTTCAGATATCGCCGCAACTGCTGAGCCGGTATCTATTTCCATTTTCAAAGGAACGTTGTTGACAAGAATAGTTCAGAATTGAGGATCCACTCTATCATTACATACCTTGTTGATTTCCTCTAACTTATAAATAGAGTTTACCACGCTGTTGATAAGGTCCTCTTGATCCTCGTTATTGTTCTCGGACGGTGCCCCTGAAAATAAATTCACGGCATCTCTGCTTGCTTGCTTTTGTTTCCGGCAGACTTCAACGAGATGACTTTGAACTCCACAATTGCGACACTTGTAATCCTTGTAGTAACAATTTCGTTTCGCATGATCAACACTACCACATGTAAAGCACGTTGGTTTCTTCCCTGCTTGAGAACTCGGTTCGCCTTTACGCTGTAAATTATTTTTCATTTGTTGATGACCCATCTTGTGTACTTGCAGATTAGTTTCCGATGTAGTGTTGGCTTCGGTATCCCTGCGAGCATTTATTTGAGCTGTTTCGATTTCAGTAGCCAGAGCCACTGCCTTATCAAAAATAAAAATTGTTCAATCTTTGTTGTCATATCGTAAGCTCCAGCGACAAATTGATCACGAAGGCGTTCTTGGTCGTTCGTGAATTTGCATTGGCGAGCTGCCAACTTTAATTCCGCGACGAATTCCGCGATTTTAATTCCCGCTTCTTGACTAGTCATCGCAAACTTTGCTCTTTCAGCTATTTCCGAAGGGGGAGGTGCTAGATGCTCATTTAATTTTTGAGCCACTTGTGCATAGGTTAATTCTTTCAGCTTTTGAGGAGCCGAAAGATTGCGTACCAAATTATATGTATCAATATCCACCTTTGTTAACAGCACTGAGCGTTTTTTATCGTCCGCGATATCTAAATCATAAAAATAAAATTCTAAACGTTCAATAAAAATTTCCAAATCGTCCACAATTAACTTAAACTGTACATGAATTTCGTCACTCGAGCCCATTTTCTTAATAAACCTTATATCTTTCTGCTCTTTCACCTTAATATCTTTCTTGCTTTCCTCACTATCCGAATTATCACTATCCTGTGATTTTCCGGCGTCACTTTTTCGTACTGTAACTACTAGAAGTTTATGCAGCACATCTAAACTCTGAGATTCGTCCACATTTACAATACCTTATTCCCTAATCTTTGCCACTACTTCAGCTTTTGATAACTTATAAATCGAACTAGTTTTCACTTCCGCCTTTTCCACATTTTTAATCTCTTCCGACATTGATTTAACTCACATTCATTTTATTCTTCCTAAACTGTTCCACGCTCGCTTAGTATCGAGATAACAACGGTGTAACTTACGCGACTGACGATACTGACGAGACTTCTGATTCACCACAAGATCTGATTCCTTTATTCATTACGGCAATGACCTCCCCCAACAACACTCAACCCACATCGAGAGCACAATCTCCAACGCACACAGCACCGGATTCTTTATTAACTCTGGATCCCATTCATCAATTGCGATTGGAAATGCAAGCGTTAAAACTCGAGAATTCCAGAATGAAGGAAGAACTCGCCAGACTTAACAATGAAAATCACAACAGGAGGCGGGAAATTAAACAAGTTGCAAAAAATACAGCACTTATAACGGACGACGATTCGGATCCTGACGCTCAAAAAACTGAAGTCCCTAGGCGAGGAATAAGACAACAGCTCCCACGATTCACCGAGCTTCCGATATTAGAAATCAGACAGCCAATCTCTCAGCAAACTGCACTTACGAATCCACCACTACCAAGAAGTATGTCAACGGAACGACCCAATGAGCTGCCCACTAGAACAGCCCCTATAATCACTCCCGTAGCACCAGCAAAGGATATGATTAGAACGATTAAAATCCTTAATGGAACTAACGTTACCGGTATCCACGAATGGATAAAAAGCGTAAAAAGAGCTCGTTTACGCTGTGACAATCAAGACTTACTTCTCGATTTTGTAATAGCTGAAAAAATTAGAGATAACGCCGAACAAGAGCTATACGACACATCTCAATAGGAAGTTATGAAGAATTATACTCAGCTTTAGAAACTAACCTGGGAATACAAACCTCAATTGAATTGTGCAGAGCTAAATTGGACGCAATTAGACAGGGAGGAAACACGGTTCAAACTTTTAGCCTTCTTTTCAGAGACGCCTATAAGAACCTTGTGTACGCGGTACAAACAGAATACCCTTCCGGAACGAAAAGGAAAATGGCCCTGGAGATAGAAGAGAACAGCGTGATCAAAAGATTCATAATGAATTTAAGAGACGATATTTCGTCACAGGTTAGACCAATGAAACCTACCACACTAACAAAAGCCCTGCAAGAAGCACTGGAAGCGGAAGCTTGGCAACGAGAAAAAAATAAAGATAGAATACTTAGACAAAGCCAAGTGCCTCGACAATCTACTAAATTCCAACCCCGACCAATAACAACTAGACCTTCAGCAAATACCACACCCCAACAGGCGAGAGTACCAAACTCGAATTTCCCACTAAGCGAGAGATTAAAGATGTCCTGTCACAAGTGCGGAAAACCTGGTCATTTTGCATCCCAATGTTTTTCAAAATCCAAAAATTTTCAACTGGGACAGTTCCAAAAAAGACCAACGGAAGTAAAAACTATTCAGAAACATCAGGAACCCCAAGAAGAATGTTTAGAAAGGGAGGAGATGACAACGGCGGAAATCCAGGAGCACATAAATTACGAGGAACAAGCAGAATATCTAAATAATCCGGAAAATTACAATCAATACATGGAAGAAGAAGAAGCGACGGATCAATATACAAATTATTAGTAGATAGCAACTATTCCATATAGTAGAAGAAAACTTCCGATTATTAGAAGATGGAATAATAGGATTACCATTCTTCCACAAATACCCCAAATATGCTATTACAAAAACTGATTTGATAATCGAAAAATGGAAACTACCATTACATTTCGTGGGAGACTACCTACCAGGAAACTCAACAAAAATTTGTAAAATCAACGTACCCGACGAAGAAAATCAAGTAATTTGGGTAGAAGATCAAAAAGAAATTCCTGATGGACTATACACAATATACAATAATAAGGTAGAAATACCATATTATAACTATTCCCAGAAACCCATCAAAATACCAGAGAAAATTAAATTCAGCAGAATTATGTCTATAGGATCACGAGACGTTGATCTTGCCCAAAAAGGGGGTGATTACCCTTCAAACTACTTCAAAAGACTGGAAAAACTTCAAAATTGCCTGAACCTAAAACATATCGAACCAAAACTTAGAGAACGGATAAAAGAAATTATGACTCAATACTCAGAAGTCTTTACATTAGATGGAGACCCCCTACCCTGTAAAAATCTAACTGAACATGAAATAATCCTGAACTCAGGAAAAATGATCAACTTACATCCCATAAACTACCCGAGAAACACAAGGAATTCGCACTTAACGAAACAAGTGAATTACTGAAAAAAGGTATAATAAGAGAGTCCCAATCACCTTTCAACTCCCCACTATGGATAGTCCCTAAAAAAGGAGGAAAGCTTATGTAGAATGGTAGTAGATTATCGTCAGATTAATAAAGACACCGACCAGGATGCATACCCTCTCCCGGTAATAGACGATATCCTCGACAAGTTAGGAAATGCAAAGTTTTTCTCGGCCTTCGACCTAAGTGCAGGATTTCACCAAATCCCCATGAAGGAAGAGTGCAAAAAATATGCAGCATTCTCTACTATACAAGGGCATTTTGAATATAATAGGATGCCATTTGGTCTAAAAAACGGACCCGCTACCTTCCAACGTATGATGGACAATGCGTTCAGAAGACTAATTGGGAAAGAATGCTTCGTTTACATTGACGATATTGTAATATTCGGAAAGACATTAGAAGAAAATAACAAAACTTTAGTGACTGTCCTGGAAAGAATAAAACAATTAGGCTTGAAATTAGAACCATCAAAATGCGAGTACCTACGTCCAGAACTAGAATACCTAGGCCACCTGATCACCGTAGAAGGAGTTAAGCCAAACCCTATTAAGATCAAGGCAATCCAGGAATTCAAGCAGCTGAAAACACCTAAAGACGTGCAATCACACCTAGGATTAGCTGGATATTATAGGAAGTTTATGAAGAACTTTTCATCTATAGCTAGACCAGTCACCAGGCTAACTCAAAAGGACACAATTTTTAATTGGACTCCAAAGTGTGAAGAAGATTTAAAAAAATTAAAAAACGCATTAACAACAACACCAGTATTAAGATTTCCCGATTTTAAAGAAGGATTCACTCTAACAACCGACGCATCGAATCAAGCATTAGCCGCAGTGCTATCCCAGGCCGGACATCCTTGCTTATTTATTAGCAGAACCCTTAATAAAGCAGAAGAAAATTACAGCACCTCAGAAAAAGAACTCTTAGCTATAGTATGGGCAATGAAAAGGTTACGTCAATACTTGCTAGGAAACAAGTTCAAAATCCAAACTGATCACAAAGCACTCATTTGGTTACAGAATGTGAAAGACCCTAGCTCGCGATTCTTACGATGGCGATTAAGGCTAGAGGAATATAAGTACGAAATAGAATATGTTAAAGGAAAGGAGAACAAAGTAGAAGACTGCTTATCCCGACTATTCCCAATCCATACCAGCGACATTCTACAACAAGCGCTAGACGGAATAGATTTAACTACCGACGATGAGCTATCAGATACAGAAATTTTGGGTACACCAGTTAAACGTCCCACTATCATCAAGGACGAAATACTACAAGAAAAAATTGAAATCCCTGTCAGAAGAATGTGCGATTCAGTAGAGAGTAACGACGATCCCAATAATTCATCTGGATCCGAAACACCTCAACAAAATGAACTTTACAACGATTTTATGACATGGCGATTGAACCCAACGCAAGGAAAATTAAAAACGAAACCCAACGCAGTCGGAAAACTCTGAAAAGTAATAAACAAAGAAGACATGCCAAAATATAATGAAGAGGATTGGTTACGGAAACTAGGCTGGTTCATCGATGAAACTATCAGCAAAAAACTAACATTGATAAGGTTTATATTCGGTGACCCACTATTTACACCAATAGAAAAGGAACTGATACAGGAAATGATGGAATACCTATCTAACTTGTATCCCCACTTAGGATTTCACCTATGCTTTAACAATACCCGAGAATTAACGAAAGAAGAAAAAACTAATATCATTAAAGAAGCGCATGCGGAACATCTTGGGGAAAAGAATACTATTGAAAAAGCGAAGAGAATAGGACAATGGATAGGTATGGATGAAGACATTAAAAAGTACGTCAAAACATGCCCCATCTCCATGGCTAACGAGACAACTAGTTCAATAATAGAAGGGCTGCTCGATCACTACATCTACATCTTCGGAGCACCCAAAACAATCCTAACAGGCCAGGGACAAAACTTTCTATCAGAAATGATGCAACAGTTTGAAGAAGCATTACAAATCACTCATGTAAAAACAACAGCTTTTCATTCGCAGTCCATCGGAAACATCGAAAGAATGCACTCCACCCTAGGGAACCTAATCAAAACAAGCATCTCAGAAAGAAACAATGAATGGGATGACAATTTGAAATTTAATAACTTTGCAATCAACACAATGAAGAACCAAACAACAGGATTTTCACCCTTTGAACTTATGTTTGGAAGAGAAGCTAACATACCATCATCGGTAGCGTGTTCACCAACCCTGACGTATCCGGAACTAGTGAGAAAGTGGAAAAAGAAACACGAAGAAAACCTACGAAGGGCTAGAGAAAGAATAGAAATAGAAACAGAAAAAACGAAGAAAAGACTCGATGAAAATATCACTCACAAACACCCCCTATACAAACCAGGAGACACAGTAAAAATCATTAACAATACAAATAGACCGTAAGCCCATGACATAAATGATGTAATTGCAGGTGCAAGGACAATTTGTCACCTGACAGGTTCAACCTAGGATGACGAACGTAAAAATGCGTGCCTTAAAGTTCTTAGTGGGGCAGGTGAGCGGTGGCGAGCAGGCAAAGGTGTCAATTTTTCCGGTTCATTGCTTGGAGTCCTGTAAGCTTGAAAATTTGTGTACATGT
>CAKNYM010000074.1:135273-157154 GCA_932195095.1 Andricus curvator | reverse complement strand
AATATACATGCATTTCTCTCGTGACAAGACGTACCAAATACCTATTTTACACGTATAAAAACACGTGGAAATACACGTGTAATTCGGCGAAGATTTCTCCAACCAAGGGATGCAATTCAAACACTCCTTTTACGCGTGTTCACTGTTCTTGACGTGTAAATCTCGAAGGTATTGCACATAAAAAGTCGAAAGTACCATGGTATCATTTATTTCGTGTCGGTGATTTTTTCATTTCAAATTACAATTAACAATTAGTGTCACTTGGTGTAAGACTAAATCACTTTCCTGATAATCTTTGGGTAACTATAAGGCTCGCAAATGCGCTGTTATATGTAAAGTACGTATTTTTTGCAAAAGAATTTACAAAAAGGTTATTCCCAGTATATGCAGTATTGGTGGAAATTAAGCGTCGGTTCACAGAAATCCTATTCAAAACACACTTCTCTTAAGAATTGAATAATTTGATATAAAATCCATCCAAAAATATTTTTCAATCCCATTGAAAAACAAGTGATAATGTGTGCCGAATGAGCTCAATGGTAATTAACTTGTATGGTTAAAAGCCGAGATACCATACGAGCAATACCAGCGCATTTTCTTTTGTTGTTGTTGAAAATTTGCATTAAAAAAAGGATCCACGATTAACAGGCGACTGTAAAACTCTTTTCTATTTTATGAAATGTTCAGCGTACACAAAAATAATAACAATTAACCAAAAACGGAAATTATGCAGATAGTTCTCATAAGGTATCCCAGTTTCTAATCATTAACTTCACTTCAAATGCGTGTTTTATTCGACGGCTACTCTAACAAGCTTTTCAAAAGTTATCGAAAAATATTTCTGCCTTGGTTCTACACGGAGTCCTTGACTTTCTGAATCAAAAACGTTTTTGAAAGGAATTTTGTAATTGCACACAGAATTTTAACTAATACCCTATAGCTCTTATTGTAAATGCCCTGGCGGACCGAACGAACGGAGCGGATACGCTACAGCGTATCCTTATAGTATCCACATCGTATCCTCTCCGTATCATGCAAGAAAAACTCATTTAAAAAGAAAGATGAACATTTCACTTGTTGAAATTCGGATTCTACGTGAAATTTTGCGTTAAAAGGTCACGGAGTAATCGCAATAGTTTTTCTTGCAACATTAAAAAGTTTAAAAAAATATAATACTTATCGATAACGTGGGCTGAAGGCGACTTCAAACGCATCGTCGACGGATAACGCCTATTAACTACTACTGAACGACGATGCGTTTGAAGTCGCCTTCAGCGCACGTCATCGATAAGTATTATATTTTTTTAAAGTTTTTAATGTTGCAAGAAAAACTATTGTGATTACTCTGTGACCTTTTAACTTAAAATTTCACGTAGAATCCGAATTTTAACAAGTGAAATGTCAATCTTTCTTTTTTAATGAGTTTTTCTTGCATGATACGGAGAGGATACGATGTGGATACTATAAGGATACGCTGTAGCGTATCCGCTCCGTTCGTTCGGTCCGCCAGGGTGCTAAATATATAATGTACAATATTTTTTTCTCTTAGCTAAACTCTATAAAAGAACCTATTCTGTTATGCTACTATACTTTGCAGGAAGTTTCACAGCCTTGGGTTATTCTTAAAGTGTAAAAGTATTCTATCAAAACACATTATATTAAAATACTGCTTCTTCATTAAACTTACAAATCACATCTTTTAGAAAAAGATCTAAAGGGAAACCTTTTGGAATTCTAAGAGAAGAGAATTTTCTAAAATCTCATATTGAAATTCTTGATTGAGGTTATGATACATTGGTTCAGCAGTTATGTAGATAACTGTAGTCAAATTTTTGAATTCGTGTTTTTCTGGGAAAAACTGTATCAACATATCAAAAATGTTCTTTTTGCAAACAATACAACTTTTTAGGCATTCTTCTTTAACGAGGCTTAAATTTCAATCTTGAAAACAAAACATGTCCGCTTTTGAACGGTGATTACAGCAATTATAATTAAAATATAGAAACCTTGACTGTTTGCCAAAAGTTGAAGAAAAAATATTACATTTCAATCTAGAAAACAAAACTTGTCCATTTTTGAATTGTGATTCCAATGATTATAACTAAAATATCGAAACTTTATGACTCTGTGCCAAAAGTTGAAAAAAAAATGTTTTTATTCGTATTTTCATTATTTAATCGTTCCCTCGCATAACTGAATATGACATATCCATAAAAAAATGACGCTCTTTGAGGGAACTTTCATAATGATCGTAGGAACTAGGTGTATGAAATTTTCAATCGAATGAGTTCTATTTGAAAAGATTGGCTTCTATGCATGCTAGATACACTGGAAAAATATATATTCTGGTTTTTCGATAATTTACTATTTCAACTTTAGCTTGTTGCATAAGCTAGGAAAATTGCAGGGAAAAAAAATGAAATTTCGTGAACGTAATCTCCCAAGCCTTACATTTAATTCGAGCAAAAAAAATCTTTATGCGTTCGCTAAAAAATAAATAAAATGTACCCGCAAATTTCTTTTTTTCCTGAAAATTTTCCTAGCTTATGCAAAGACTTCAAGTTGAGATAGCAAATTCTGGAAAAACCAGAATATATTTTCCCAGTATTTCTCACCTGATATCTAAATACCTATAAAAGCCAATCATTTTAAATAGAGCTCATTCGATTGAAAATTTCATAAGCTTTCTAACGGTCATAGTAAAAAGTTCGTATTTCTTTTCTTAATGGAGTTTTCACCCTTTAAACGCAAGTGTTATTTTTAATAGCACCTACGGAGAGCACGCACACAATTTCCGCCGGTATGTGTGTAGAACGACAAAAAATAAAAATAATAAGAATGCATAGATGCCTTTTACTTCTTCCTTTCGATGATTGCTCTTTCAGTGGGTTCTGTGTTGGGTTTCTTCTTATCTACAAAATTAATACGAAGATAAAGATGTGATCTATACAAAGCAAAAGAAACCATTCATTGGGGTGTATACAAAGGAAAAGTAGGTACTTTGGACGGTTTCTGGGTACAGTTGTCGACGCAGAACGCCAATGTGCTGACTCAGATAGTACCCAACCTTCTTCAATCTCTTTCCTACCTCTACTCCATTCAAATTCTCCTTCCTTAATCGCTTCTCTAAAGAAGCTGCAATAATGGGTATTATAACTATCTAATACACTGTAAAAACTATGGTTCCATTTTAATTGAGCATCACTTTTTTCGCTTCCTGTTATAATACCAAATCTTCTTGTTTTGATGCCATCGTTCGTACTATTTTACTTTGCTAACTTCAGATTGAAAAGTGGTACGTACTAGAGAAATAAAATAATGCACAGGGAGTATTGTTTTAATTGCTTGTAACTTCATGCTTATGAGAATTCTACATTGTTTACATTTTCTTTCACTTTTGAAATGTGATAGAGAAAATATAAAAGGGGAAAAAGGTGGCATTATTTTCAAAATAGGAAACTGGTGAATAAATATGTAATTATTAAATACTAATAAATATAATAAATATTATTTATTTATTTGAATATAAGACAACGTGTAAATTGAAAATGATACATATAAAAAATAAAGTTTCGTCCTATGCAATTGATACTATTGTTTGGCCCTCGGCGTGCAGACATCTTGGATTTCCCCCACCTAACCTGAAATACCTAATTTAGATATAATTTTTTTATTTTTAAAAAGCTATTTAAATCATAAAAACGTACGGTGAAAAATAATTTTTGTCTAAACTAATAAAAAAATTAAGTTTTTTCCCATGCAATTGGTATTATTGTTCGGCCCTCGGCGAACAGACATCTCGCAGTCTTGGATTTCGTCCACACAATCTGAAATACCTAATTACGACTTTTTACGATCCTGAAGATCCTGAATTTCATTTGACAGATTTAGGTTAGGTTTATACCGGCCACCGGCGTGTTTACACGACGTGCTTGCGAGTTAGATTCACATCTCATTGATTATTTATATGTACTTAATTTAGTTAAAACTATAAACGATTATCATTAATTCCTTATAAATGTTTTTTGGAAATTGTGCTTATTTTGTTAATTAAAGTCGGAGAAAATGAACAGACAAACTCGGAGAAAATAAACAGCGAAATGGACAAAAGTAAGAGTCAAAAATCGAATCCACCATCAAAACTTTTAAATGAAGAGGAAAGATTAAAAAAAGAAAAAAAAGCTAAGGCGACAAGAGAATCTCGTACAAAATTAATGAAAGTGCCATTGAAGAGACTAAAGCTCAAATAAAGCAACATCCAAGGTAAAATTTTTGAGTACCTGGTTCAAAAAAACATAACCTCTAAATAACATACATGATTTATTATTATATTGGTGATTTAACAAATATTTTTCGATTTAGTTCACTTATGAAAGTTATACAAATCTGTAAATTTAGTGGATTTTGAAGAATTGATTCGAAAGAGGTGAGGTATTTCGTAGGGTTTCTAAGATTTGAAGAGATTTTAAATTATTTTCTTCGAATTCAACCTGAATTCTTATCAATTTATCCTGCATTCTTTTAATTCTTTGGAATTCTTTTGAATTTTCAAAATTCACTTAAATTCTTCTAAATTCACTCACTTCTACTTAATTCGATGGATTTTTTTGAATTGTTAAAAGTTTTTATTTCCTTGATCCTGAGGATCAATTGACAATTAAATATTGATAGGATTTGGAATATTTTGAAGTATTTTTTTAAATTCCTTGGCATTTTTAAGATCTTTAAAAATATTTCAAAAGATTTAAAATGATTTTAAATATTTTAGATTATTTAAAAAGATTACAAAGAAATTTTTAATGGATTCCAGTAATTTAATGGGATTTCGAAGGATTTGAAATATTTGGGGTATGGTAAAAGATTCGCAGGCACTTCAAGGACTTTAAAAAGTTTCAAGGGATTTCAAAAGATATCAAAGGATTTGAAATATTTTAGGAAATTTTAAGAGATTCTAACGCATTCTCGAAAAAATTAAACAATTTCAAGGAATTTCCGATGGTTTTCATAATTTTAAGGGATTCGAAAAATTTGCTTGCTATTTTAAAGAATTTTGGAAGATACAGAAGGATTTTACAGGACCTGTAAGATTATAGGATATTTTAAAAGATTCCAAGGGTTTTTATAAGGTTGATACATAATTTCGAATAATCATATGGCCAACGGCCATACCACGCTGAAAAACCCAGTTCTCGTCAGATCACTGAAGTTAAGCAGCGTTGGACGCGGTGAGTACTTGGATGGGTGACCATTCAAGAATACTGACATGAGTGCTGTTGGCACATCGTGGGTGTGGTGAGCCCACACTTGTAGTTATTTATAACTACAAGAAAAACCTAGAAACACTACCCGAATCGGGTAGTGTCACGCCTACCCTGAAAGGGAAATGGTTTAATGGTATATATTATATTTACAAAGCAAAGCAATTTTATTTCTACATATTTTTTAGTCTTTAAACTATCATAATGAAAAATTGATTCATTTTAATTTTAAAAAATTAGTTAAAATATTTTTTATTCAATAAATGAAAAATAAATTTTTTTTACATCTAATATATATATTCTATAATACAACTTCTCATTTATGAAAATTTAATTGCATTCTTTCACTTTATTAAGGAATAATTCTAGTTACAAGAGAGATGGAAAATGGGTGCGACGTCAAAAGGCACCACAAGCCTTTCAAATAAATTTGTTATAAGTTATTGTTTTAATGGTAATGAGCCTTATTTTCACTAAAAAAATCATTTTGAAAAAATATATTTTTTAAAATTATCTTTTTTCGAAAGTGCCTTTTGCGTGGAGAATAACCCACATAATAAATATAATTATTATATCTATATATTACAAACAAGTAATATGATACATCATAAAATATTATTTTCTATTACAAATAACAAAATCTTAAATGTCATATGTTTAAAATCAAATATACTTTCTAACCAAGCTAAAATATTTTAAGATTTTTATTAGAGCCGTGCAGTTGTTTATTCGAATTTTTAATACAAATTCAAGAACGCTTGGAACATTGGATTTTTCGAAATGAAAAAAAAATTAACTGTACATTAAACTGCCTTGATTTCCTTGAATTATTACAATTTTTAAAATCGAAATAACTTTTTTTTTTGTTAAAAATGGATCAAAAATTCAAGTCGAATCTTCGAAATTCGACTTGTTCGAATATTCGAATAAATCGAATTTCCAATATTCGACTTGAGTTTTTGAGTCATTTTTTTACAAAGAAAAAGGAGTCATTTTTATTTAGAAATTTTAATAGCTTAAGGAAATCAAACCTGTTTGATGTATGTACATTAAAATTGTTTTCTATCTCGAAAAATCCAACTTTTCAGGCGTGTCTAAATTTGTATTACAAATTCGTATAAACGACTGCCTACTCGGTGGGTTTCCTATCACCACTACGTAGCGCGTCCTCAGGTTGCGGATAGAGGAACGGCCCGTAAGGCTGAACAGCCCCCAAGGTTAACTGCGAATACAAGAATAAGCAGTCGCGGACAGCCGATAGGAGCCAGTCGTGGGTGTGGTGAATCTAGCACTGGCAAAAATAGGTACACGACAATCATGGCTTGGGGGGACCCACCTATTCGCGTTCATACACAATGGGTGGGTTCTGGCAAGCCAAGGTGCATAGGGCCAAAGGGGTATTGATGCCAGTAGGCGCGCTGCCTTGCAGGGGGACGTTAGGGTACGAGGATGAAACTGTAATGTGTCTGACGACAAGTTGACATGGTCCTTGTCAGAGTCGGAAAGCTCCCATACTTAGACCTAGGGAGGTATGGGGGTTATCACTCCTGGGACAGTGGACTCACCTACGATCGGAATAGGATCCTAACGTGCGGATTATCTTGAAACTACCATGGCTAACTTGCAAAATCAAAAAACTACAGTTAAAGATCTAAGGGTGGGAACTCTAAACGCGCGTAGTCTAAAAACTGGCCGATTTAGCGAACTCATTAAGATAGCAATTGAATACAAAACTGACTTAATAGCACTACAAGAAACCTGCTGGTCGGGCGATTTCGCGTCAATTTCTAGGGATAACTATACTTTGCACTGGGGAGGAGCTAAGGGGCAAAGACTGGGGTCTGGTTTTCTTATTAATAAACGAATTTCGCAAGCACTTATCGACATGCAATTCATTAACGACCGGTTATCATACATTGTACTAAAGGGTAATTTCAGCAAACACGTATTAATCAATGTGCACTGCCCCACCGAGGACAAAGACGAAGACACTAAAGATCTTTTTTATGAAACAATCGAGCAGGTTTTTGACAAGTTCTCAACGTTTGACGCAAAAATAGTATTGGGGGATTTCAACGCGAAAATTGGAAAAGAACCAATGTATAGGCCTACAATAGGATCAGAAAGTTTGCATGACGTCAGTAATGATAATGGAACCAGAGTAATAAACTTTGCAGCTTCAAAGAACCTCGTTGTCAAAAGCACATATTTCAAGCATAAAAATATACATAAGGCCACCTGTACATCACCAGATGGTAATACTCACAATCAGATTGATCACGTTCTAATTGACAGAAGACGTCATACAAACATTCTCGATATAAGATCGTATAGGGGAGCGGATTTAAATTCAGACCATTTTCTCGTGATAGTAAAACTAAGATCTAGGCTAGCGTTAAGTAAGAAAACAAGCCGCACAGAGCCAACAGTTCGTTTCAATATAGATAAGTTCAAAACAGCAACAGAAACATTAAATTACCAACTTGAGATTTCTAATAGTTTCGACGCTCTCCAAGAACAGAGAGACGATAACAATAATCACGAGGAGGACCCGGAAACCCTGTGGAGCAATACGAAAAAGGCGATAAAGGCAGCCGCGAAACTTACGATAGGTTTTAAGAAAGTAACCAAAAGCAAACCATGGTTTGACGAAGAGTGCAAACTCTGGTTTGAGAAACGTCGGAAGGCCAGACTATGTAGTTTACAAAATAAGTGCGATCAAACACATAAGAAATATCTCGAGATTAGCAAAAGTACAAATAGGCTCTATAGATCCAAGAAAAGGGAGTGGGAAAAGAATAAAATACTAGCAATAGAAGCGCATAATAAACAAAATAACCCGCGTGAGATGTACAGGGGAATCAATTTTATAAGGAAAGGCTTTCAAAGTAGAACGGAAGTAATGAGGGACGAAAATGGCAATCTAGTAGCCGATGCGACAGAGAGACTGAATTTATGGAAAGATTATTTCGATAAACTATTAAATGTACGCGAAGCCCCCGTTGAAGGTAATCTCGGCGAAATCCACACTGCTGATCTATTAATTAACGATCCTACTGATATAGAAATAGAAATGGCCATCAAGAAGTTGAAAAATAACAAAGCCGCGGGCATCGATGACCTACCGTCAGAACTGATAAAAAATGGAGGCCCTTGCCTCACAAGGCAAATTTGTAAATTGATACGCGCAGTTTGGAAAACAGAACACATGCCGGAAGAATGGAATACCTCTATCATTATTCCCATCTTTAAAAAAGGCGATAAAACTAACTGTAACAACTATCGGGGAATTTCACTTGTGCCTTCGTGCTACAAGATCCTGTCTAATGTTATCCTAAGTAGACTAACTCCTTTTGCCGAGGAAATCATTGGGGATTACCAGTGTGGATTCCGCCGAAACCGATCTACAAGCGATCAAATGTTTACAATTAGACAACTGTTACAAAAGAAATGGGAATTTAAAGAAGCAGTACATCAGCTATTTATCGATTTTAAAAAAGCTTACGACTCTATTATACGCGCGCGAATGTACTGGATCCTAGAGTTCTTGGGTGTGCCAAGAAAATTGGTTAGACTTATCGAAATTTGCTTAAGCGGCAGTACGGGTAGAATACGCGTAAACGGCAGTTTATCTGAAGAGTTTTTGATCCGCGATGGTCTGAAACAGGGCGATGCACTTTCGTGCGTCCTTTTTAACTTAGTTTTAGAATACGTGGTTAGGCAAGTGCAGGCGAATCCGACCGGTGCTACCCTCAATGGGGTAATACAAATTCTTGGATATGCGGATGATCTCGACGTACTAGGGGATGATAAAGAAACGGTAGCTAAAAATGCAGAAATCTTGATCGCAAAAGCCAAAGAGATTGGCTTGGAAGTTAGCGAATCGAAGACAAAATATATGACCGTCGTCAGGTCCGGACAAAGTAATCAAGACGGGGATCTAATGGCCGGAAATATGAAATTCGAAAGGGTTAACGAGTTTAAATACCTCGGGTCTATTATAACTAGCGAAAATAAGATTAAAACGGAAATCAATGCGCGGCTACACGCTGGCAATGGGTGCTATTATGCAGCAAACACGCTACTAAAATCGCGATCGCTATCTAGAAACATCAAAGTAAGAATTTACAAAACGATAATAATGCCGGTCGTCATGTACGGGTGTGAAACGTGGGCGCTGACGAAAGGAGAAGAGAATAGGTTTAGAGTTTTCGAGAATAAAGTACTTAGAAAAATCTATGGTCCAAAAAGGGACGAAGAGACCGGCGAGTGGAGAAAACTGCATAATGATGAGCTGCACGCTCTCTACGGGTCAGCAAATATTAATAGAGTAATGAAAGCGCGTAAATTAAGATGGGCGGGGCATGTAGCAAGAATGGGCAATGAAAGAACAGTGGCGCAAGTTTTAAGAGGGAGGCCGACTGGTAAGAGACCCCTAGGCAGACCGAGAAACAGATGGGAGAAAAATGTAAGGGATGATCTAAAAGAACTAGGACATGATTACCTAAACTGGATGGAGAATGCACAAGACAGAGATGTGTGGCGGTCTCGGGTAGATGAGGCAATGAACTTTCGAGTTCGAACTGCTAATCTATAATAATAATAATAATAATAATAAACGACTGCACACCTCTATTTTCTATAGTCACTCTTAAAGAAAGGCCATTAACGAATATTTTCATCTTTGGCAACACTCAAGTTATTCGAAAGTTATTTTTCGAAGTCTTCAACCCACATAGCACACTTCCCGAAAAAACCAGGCCTCTCCCAGGTTTTTTCGGGAAAAGCATATGTCTAAACCTGGAACATACCTGCTTTTTTCGGGACGTGTGCTATGTGGGTAATATATTACGAATTAGGATTAGGTTTCAGTTAATCTCGCTAATTTCTTTTTCTGCATATTAGCTTTTTTTTTGGAATCAGCTAAAGAAATTTTAGCAAACTGTCGCATTCTATTCTGCAAATATAAGTGAAAAGTGTAGGCCAAAATTTCTTTCCCATGTTCTGCACAAGAAAAGTACAACTGGAGTTTAGACAAATCATTCAAGACTAAGTCAAAAATATGACTTTGATTGCAATGCAGAGAAAATGAGTTTTCGATTGATTTTATAAAATCAAAGAGTTCAAAATTCGGGTACTGGAGATTGTAATTTTGATCTAAAGTGATTAATTTTGCCACTGAATAATTATTTTGGATTTGACCTACACTTTCCTCGCTGCAGAATAAAATAGTGCAGATATACAATCAACGCAGTTCCTCTTTTTTAATTTTTGACCATTTTGACCTGTATACCATTAAGCCATTTCCCTTTCAGGGTAGGCGTGATACTACCCGATTCGGGTAGTGTTTCTAGGTGGATAGTTTTCTTGTAGTTATAAATAACTACAAGTTTGGGCTCACCACACCCATAATATGCCAACAGCACGCAATATTCTCGAATGGTCACCCATCCAAGTACTAACCGCGCCCAACGCTGCTTAACTTCAGTGATCTGATAAGAACTGGTTTTTTCAGCGTGGTATGGCCGTTGGCCTGTTTACCTGTAATGTAATACATTAAACAATGATTGTAAAAATGGCCCGGTGGAGTTTTCTACTAGTGTTTTTATGTTTATCGCATTAATTATGCCGATGTGTATCGCTCCGGGGTGCAAATTAAGTTACAAAAGTGAACTCGGAGAACCCGAAGATCCCCAATATGGAAAAAATTAATTTTTTTGTCGTTTCGAAAAACCCAGCTATTAAAGCTTTATGGCAAAAAGCTTTAATTCTGAAAAATTTTATCTTGAAAGCTGGCCAGTTCGTTTATAGTGAACATTTTTTTAAGGAAGACATTCTCCACGAGAAAATCCTAAGAGGACCCGATGGCACTATTTTGTTAAAGGTAAATAATTATATATTTACTGTAAAATCGAAATCAAAATTTACAAATAAAACAAAAGTAAATTCTTTTTTATTCAATAAACTGTATTATTAGGTATTTTCACTTATTACTCGTTTAAAAAAAATTCGTTTTTCTCCCGTGAGCAAGTGCAACAACAAACACAATTTATTCATATTTTTAGTAATTTTCAGAATAAAAAATATGTACCAAGTTAATCTAGTCAATGTCTTATTTGAGTAGGATACAAAAAAAGTGACGTTAATTTCAGGATTAAATTAGAAGGCTACAAAATGTATGATACTAACCTCAATTTTCTTCCCTAACAATTCATGCGACCAAAATCTTAAATTAATGTTACTTTTTTTAAACGAGTAGTAAGTGAAAATACCTAATAAATACAATTTATTGAATAAAAAAGAATTTACTTTTGTTTCATCCTTAAATTCAGATTCCAGTTTTACAGTAAATACATAATCACTTTACCTTTCTGAAAATGGTGCCATTGGGTCCTTTTAGGATTTTCTCGTGGAGAATCTCTTCATTTAAAAAATATTTACTGTAAATGAACTGGTCAGCTTTCACCGTAAAATTTTTTCCGAATTAAAGCTTTTTGCCATAAAGCTTTAATAGCTGGGTCTTACGGAACGACGAAAATATTAATTTTTTCATATTCATGTTCTTTGATTTCACTTTTGTAACCTGATTTGCACACCGGATCGATACACTTCGGCATAATCAATGTGATAAATAAACATAAAAACACCAGTAGAAGACTCCACAGCGCCATTTTCACAATAATTGTATGCAGAAACCGTTTTATTGTTACATTTTTAAGAGTTTGTAACGACTCTACAGAAAGTATACTTTCTATGTTTCATACCATAACTTGGAGTTTCCACCCGAACAAAAACTCCGTTTTTCTTACATAATAAAATAAAAATATTATTTAGAAAATTACCTGTAATTACACGTCTCTTAGTTGGAGTCAGAGGTTTCCTAGGAGATCTTCCCGGAATGGATTTTAAATTTTCTGTTTTGAAATTGACATCAACGTAACGATTGGCTAAAGCATGTCTACTCCATACAGCTTGTGCCAAGTTTTTCACAAATTTCGAGTCATCTACTTGCACTTTTGAGATGTCCCAAGCGTCTTTTCTAATGACGACTCCTTCGCCTATGTGAGTATACGTAATCTGCAGCACAAGATATAAACAAATACAATTTTTAATTATGTTGTTTTATGGGGGTGTAAAGAAAAACAATAAAAGCCAACCCGCGCAGGAAATCAGTTATTGCTTACAAATTACGGCAGTGTTCTAAGCGCTATATCAGCCAATTCTTTTTGCCAGATATACTCGTAAAGTAATAAGTAGAAAAAAATTTCCTTACCAAGTAGACGTTCCTTAATAAATTCTTTGCGTCTGCTTCGTATGGAACACTTATTTTACCTATTCTTCTACGAGTAGATTCACCAAAAAAAGTTTGCTGCTACAATGCCTTGTACGCGGCCTTAAAAATGTTTACGTAGTAGGTATGAAGAAAGGCTTCTAGTACTTCAACATTACACTTGTAAAGCATTTTAGCCATTTTCTGTGAATACAGTTTCACGAGTTAAATGCGGGTTGCTTCGGATTTGCGAAATGATTGCGGGCTGTCTGGCTTAATACAGGCACTTGACAACCGCGAATTCCCCCCTCCCCCAATGCACCCGATCCCTATTCCTTCAATGTTGCACACACCCACTGATTTCACTACGTTTCTTTTGTAAACTAAAATTGAACATCTACCTTATGTCCCTTTCGGGTTCTGCCCGGGAACGATTCATAAAGTTTTAAGGACTTTACGAAATTTTCATCCACTTCACCAGCAGTATCATCTGGAAAATGATTATCAATATTACCTTTTTGCAATGCGAGAGGGAGAAAAATCTCGATAATGTAGCGCATTCGTTCGCTAAAAAGTGAAATTTCTCTGCCTGTACATATTACATTTAAAAATCGTAAGAACACTTTCAAAAGTTAAAGTATTGTTCTTGAGCAAATCGTCCTAACTCTATTTAATGAAGCAAAAAAATGTTTCATTTCAATTATTTATATGTGGCTACAGAAAATTATAAAACAACTTCCATTAAATTACAATTTCAAATTAATCAGTAATAATTCTACTTTAAAAATGAGCTGCATCAATATTTCTCAAATTGTCAACTGACATAGCCTCGGTGTGTCCTAACTGCCAAATTCCATAATTTCCATTATATCGATTATTTATTTGTCGTAATTTTCATATTTCCGAACTTGTACTTGCCAGAATTTTGAATTATTATAATTGGCATTAAATCAGATTTATATTTTTCTGAATTTTTATTTGCTATAATTTCAATTATTCCGAATAACAACGTAATCTAGTATTGATTGACCACGAATTTCCGTTTGTCATATTCTCCATTTAACTGAATTATTATTTGACATAATTTGCATTCTTCCGAATAATCATACAACCTACGGTCAATACAACCTAAAAGAATGGCGCGAAATTCAAATTCAGCTGATTAGAATTTTGTATTTAAATTTCGCGCCATTTTTTTAGGCCGGCTGTTTCTTAGGTGAAATGAAATTTCTGTTACATTGCGCAATTCGCTAAAGTGGCAATTACAACAGATGATAACTCGAGTAAATAAATTTTAGGTTATATGGCTATTGGGAGAAATGCAAATTGCGTCAAATGATAATTCGGTTACGAGTGATGGAACGGAGTACCAAAAATGCTTAGGATTTTGAAGAGTGCATCACTTTTGCTCATATAATCCATTCCAAAATATCCTGATCGCAAAAGGGCACTTTCTGATGTTTCGTGCCATGCGGAGGAAATTATAATACGGCAAAAGGACTGCTATAGACCTTTTTTCGAAAATCTATGTGATACGAATAGAAGCTTGGAAATGTGAACATTATGGCAAATAAATAGTGGATATAATACAAATTATAGTAATTGGCAGTTAGGATAAACAGAGGTTATGTCTCTTAACAATTAGGATAAATAAAAATGATGGGAAATAAATTTGAGATAAATTTATTTTCAGTAGAATGAAAATGAGGTCAAATGAAACTTGGGGAAGATTCGTGCGCCTCATAAAAATGTGAATGCGCCTCTTTTTGGAAAAAAATTAAGGCAAGTTACGCTGAGTTCTTCGAGACCAAACACATATCTACGTACACGTGCCTTCTATATCAGGATCTCAAACCTAAGCAGATTTTTCTGTAGAGTGCAAGTTGTTTTATCACGTTTTTTCGAAAATCGCTGCAGATATATTAATAAGGTCATAATTATCTGGAAACTTGATTACAATTTTGAATTATGTTTAGCATGGATAAATACGCTCTTTTATCATGAACCCATTAATATAGAACTCATTTTTCACAAAAAAATGGAGGTAATAACTTTCTTCATTAGGACGGCAGCATACTGAAGTCTAAATAAAAAAAAGGTATCCTGAATGTATCACAGAACAGTCTTGCGTTTACGAAAAGTTTTTAGAGACGTGTAAAATGAAATTGAAGTCGAAAATTGCTCCCCTTCCACTGATACGCTTCGCCTCCATGAGGTAGCCTACAAGATATCCAGAGTTGCTAATGAAACACTTCTCATCCTACCTGAGTCATGCAGCAGTCTCGCATCTACTCTCACATTTTTCCGCCGAAGTCCTCCTGTCACATTTCTGGAGGAAGATTTCATTTTTTTCGAAAGTTTAGATCTTCTTTCCAATTTGTTATCCGAATCAGATGATTCTAAAACGAATGTAGATATATCTTTTTTACAACAGCCATACCACGCTGAAAAAACCAGTTCTCGTCAGATCACTGAAGTTAAGCAGCGTTGGGCGCGGTTAGTACTTGGATGGGTGACCATTCGAGAAAACTGAGTGCTGTTGGCACATCGTGGGTGTGGTGAGCCCACACTTGTAGTTATTTACTACAAGAAACTAACCTAGAAACACTACTCGAATCGGGTAGTGTCACGCCTACCCTGAAAGGGAAATGGCTTAATGGTATATACTAACTCCCATAATTATAAAGTTGTGGCGAATAATAATAAATTCATAATTACGTATGAATTCTTACCTGAGCTGGATACTTCTCGACGGTTCTTGAGTGCATTTTTTTCTTCGTCGTTCTTTCGGCTTTTTTTTTAATTCTTATCCACACTTGCGTAGGAATCATTATGCTCTGAAAGTAGTATTAAATTTTAATAGATAGAGAAAATGTTTCTTATAAAACGTTCAACAAAAAGGAATAATACATAATAATGCATTAAATGTCGATATAAGTATGAACAAAATGCGAACTTTACCATCAGTATCGTCTCCCGTATTAACAGCATCATCCAAGGAAACTTAAAAACACGTCCCTATTAGCACGGAACGTTCCTGGGACGTTCCCGGAACGTTCCGCGGGAACTTTCGGAACGTTCCAGGAACGTTCCCGGAACGTGTAAAATGTCCGCCGCTTGGGAACGTTCTACTGGAACGTTCCAAACATAAATTAACGTTATTGTTATTATTATCAATAAATATCGCGTAAACCGTAAGTGATAGGTCGAAATCGATGTCAGTTTATGATACGGATATCATATTATAGTGTAGTATGTGCGGTACCCAAAATTCAAAAATGACATCCATTTTTACCTATCTCTTACGGTTTACGAGATAATTTTTGTTAAAAATAACAATAATGGAAAGTTCCCCTCAGGTCCCAGTGGAACGTTCCTGGAACGTTCCAGTGGAACGTTCCCAAGGGGCGGACATTTTACACGTTCCGCTGGAACGTTTCAAAGGTGCCCGCGGAACGTTCCCGGAACGTTCCGTGCTATTAGGGGTGTTATTAAAATTGTGTACAATTAGAGGCATGCAATACTTCTGAAATATATTGATACAATGTCCTTAAAATCTAATCAAGTACAGTAATTGTAAGTTTAAACATTAAAATAACAAGTATTGCTACAAATTTTCTTCCCGAGTAGGCGTAAATAAATTCCACAGTTCAAAACCATATTTCAACCTTACGTGTCACAAATAACCAATGCTAATTACGAAAACGATAACTGAAGTCTCATTCTTTAACTTTACACCGCAATTTATCATACCATACTGGCCTGAAGTGAGTGGGCAAGAGGAATTACGTCATTTTTTGTAATATAGGTGAACTCTTGGAGGTTTACTATCTATGTATATGTGAACTATCTGAGGTTTTGCTGCATTGAAACAAAAAATGGACTGTCTACTTCTGTTTTCATGTTTTTGACAATTTTTCAAAGATTTAGCAAGAAATTTTCATTATAGTAGGCACGTGTATGTGGAAATTGAATTGCTCGTATGGTAAGTATCCAAATTATTATATGCTTTTGCGAGGATTGTTCAATTAAAAATAAATTCTTTAAATAGGTGATAAAGTCATAATTTAAAGTGAATGTTAAAGAAAGTTGAAAAATCTATATTTACCGGAAAAATATGGTAATTTACCTTTAGCAGAAGGACCGGCGGCACATAGACACCTCAATCTCTTCAACTCTTCTTTAAGAAGTTCAGTTTCTCTCTCTTTCTCAGTTAATTTTTGTTTCAAAATTAAAGCTTCCTCATCTAGTATTATACTAGTTTCCAGAATTACAGGAGAGGGAGGAAGAATGGGTTTACAGTAAATGCTTTGCTTTGTTTTTTCTAACATTTCTGAGTCCATTTCTTTGACCGCTTTCTTCCTAGCATCTTTTTGAGCCTACAAAAGATATTATTTCTTTTTTCTCCTAACGGACCGACTGAACGCAATGGCTGCGCTACAACGTAACGATAAAGTAACCCTAAAGTAATCTTCAAATAATCTCGAATTATAATGAATAAAAGAAACCAAATAAATATCTAAATTGTTGAAATTATAATTGAACGTTAAAATGCACGTTAGAAGATAATGATGTAATTGCAATAAGTTTATTTTTTAGCGTTAGAAATTAAAAAAACATAGTGGCTGTCATTGAAGGTCTGCTAAAGGCGACTTTAAGCGCATCTGAGTAGATCTGAGTAGATGCGCTTGAAGTCGCCTCTAGCAGACCTTCAATGACAGCCACTATGTTTTTTTTTAAATTTCTAACGCTAAAAAATAAACTTATTGCAATCACGGCATTACCTTCTAACGTAAATTTTAACGTTCAATTATAATTGCAACAATTTAGATATTTATTTGGTTTCTTTTATTCATTATAATTCGAGATTATTTGAAGATTACTTTAGGGTTACGCTGTAGCGTAACGCTAGCCTTCAGCCGGTCCGCCAGGGGTATCTCGCGATTGGTAGTCGACCACAGAAGTTTATTAGGCTATCATATCAAAAGTTGCTGCGATGTAAAAAAAACCTAACGCTAAAAGCAGGCATTGCCATTGTTGGATACAATCGTTGCCATTGTCGGATATCGTAGAATGTTTACTGAATTCCCTTTAAGTATGAAAAACAAGACTAAATATAAAGTAAAAAACAGGAAAGTAATTTCTTCGTTTTTATTTGAGTAATTACGTCATAAAATAAAAATTTTATGTTCGATGTGCGTAAAAATGGACGCTATTCTTGAGCTGCAAGTACCACGTATACTATGCTAATTGGTCGAATTCCACTATTGTAAGAGGTATTTTTGCATGAAATTCCACGTAAAATTACATGCGTGAAAAATGTGCATGGAAATCCACGCGAAATCCACGCAAAGTAAGCCTAATATGCGAATGGATTCCATGTACACTTTGCGCGGCGTTTTAGAACCCTTTCCCCAGAGGATTTCGAGCGAAATTGGCGTTAAACCTCAGAATTTCCCAGCGAATCCAGGTGGATTCCGGCAGGAATTCTAAGTGAATTATTTTTACCTGTGTAAATAACATTGAAACGTATACACTCGTTGTTTTGATTGCTTTTACATGAGTACTTTTTACAAAAATTTTCGCATAAAAAATAGGCTTCAGTAGCACTAGGTCAAGAAAATAACTCAAACAGTTGCCTTGCGTGAAAAAAATTGTAAACAATACAGGAGTGCAAAGCCTGTACAAAATTAAAATACAATATTTACCCTTTTTGATGCTAGTTGACGTTCACGATCTTCGTCATCCTCATTCGGCGAATCTGAGCTTTCTTCCTGAGCATTCTTCATTGGGTTTTACGGATGCAAACCGATATCGTTTCTCTTTCTTTTCGCCGATTTTATTATGAAGATCGACTTCACTCTCTGGAAAAAAATGTGTACACAATGTTTATTTTATTATTTTACTTTCTTATTTAATTCTAAAATATTAAAGCTTCATGATCAATAATCGGAGACATGCAGCTGAAGCTGAAAAAAAATTATTTTAATAGGGATTGTTTTATCATAGTAGGGGTTGCTTTTTGGAAATTAATTTTTGGTGTATTTCAAAGCCGTAGAAGAGCCATAAAATGTGTATTTTTTTGTATTTTTCCTACTGCGGAGGTGCTGCCTGAATTTACACTTGGCACCCTACACATAAAAATTGATTTTTCGAAAAAACTTGAAGCCGTAAATTTTTTATTTGCGCCTAAAAATAGCCGCAAATCCTGTGACAATAAAAAATCCAAAAACCCATCGGGGGTGTTAAAGGTGCACGCACATCCTGTCACCGAATCTAACAATTTAAATATTGTCTAACTAAAAAGATATGGATTTACACGGCAAAATGCAATGTTGTCAAAACGTGCCAATATTTCATTCACTAATCCATAGCCCTTAATTCAAAATTAAAAGTTATAAAACATTTTTTTTATAAAAACTGAAGACGCAAACAATAAAATTTGTTATACATTGTTATTCGGTCTTTTTTTCAATCAGTATTTTAAAAAGAAATATTTTTTATTATTTACGAAAAGAGATATTTTTTAAACAAAATTTTGTTTCGGATTTGTAATTTTAATATATAAGTTTGATTTTTTTCACGGCTCTTTATAGTACAGGTTATGTCACTGTCGCCAAAGATATTTTACCTAGATGCGGCAAGGGTCTAGTTGGGCCACATGTCACAAGGGCGGCGCTACCTTCACTTTTGTGGCTTCAGCTTTATTCGGTACTTTTCGGCTAAATTCGGCATTGCCGCTTCGTTAAAAGGGATTGTTTCGACCACATACCGCAAGGCGGCGCAATAAACGTCGAGCAGGTATTTAAAATTTTTGCATTATTATGAATTATTTATGTATATTAAATGACTGAAACGTACATTTTCCTATTTGAAAATATTTATAGTACACATAATTTACTCTTATGACTGAAAAAGAAAAAAATATCCTATAATATAGGACGTAATAAAAAATGAAAAAGTCATTGAATATAATAATGAATTCAGCATTTTATTCATTACGAACCTATAAATGATAGGACAATTTTACCATTGGACAATAAATTGCACATCTTTTCATTTTTCTCATTAGATATTAGAATTAGAATTAGTATAAAAAGTATGATGAATAATAAAAAATAATTCAAAATTAGATGCCGAGTACACAAATTAACGTAAAAAAATTTCGAAAATACAAAGTGAGGAATAATAAAATCTTAGGGCTTTAATATAACGATACAAGATTTTTAATTGTCGAAAAATAAAAATCCCGAATTTAAAAATATCCGGAATTATAATTTAACGAAGTATATAATTTTTGAATTATACAATTAACGAAATATTAAATTCCCATACAATTTGCAAATTTTCGAAATTCAAGATTTGACGAAAATAAACAATTAGTTATTAAAGAAATATTAAATAATTATTATTTATGTTTGTCAATATTAAATTTCGGGAATTAAAAAAATGTGTAGAATTTAATAATTGGACAATTATATAGTTCCGTAAATTATATTTTCGGAACCCGTTAATTTGTGTATTTATTATCTCTTCACATTTTATTAGTCCCTACATAAATAATTAATTTAATAAATTAGGATTTATCGTTAGTTTTCGCACAAATCCTTATAAAGGTTTTCAAAGATTATTGAAAAGAAAAAATTATAACGTCAGTGGAGATGTTTGATAAAAAAGTATTTTTTGAAGCAAAATTTATTTATAATTTCTAAACTTTCTTCTTTTTTCTGGTAATCGATCTTTTTTGCGCGAATTTACTTACTTACATAATTATTTATAAAAAATTGTATAATTTGTTATTACAATTGTAATTAAATTATTTAGCGATTTCATGGTAAAGTTTCTTATGTAAACTAAAATGTTGCATCAGTAAAAATTTAATTTCGACTTTTGATTCCCTTTACTTTAATTCCATTTTTACTTGTTGTGATGTTTCCTTGAATGTTCTATTTGAAATTGCACAAATAGACATGTCTATTTGTAATTCTACATTAAAGCATTTCAGTTTGGTTAGAAAATACTTTAAATTAAAAGTTTTGAACATTGAAAAGTTGAATAGCCGGGAATTTTTTTCTTAGGGTAACTTTTCACGAAGAAAAATTACAAAATTAAAACAAAATTAATACATTTACATTACATTACATACATTTGGAGAAAAATAATTATAAAATGCTCTTTTCAATCCTTTTTTGGTTGGAAAATTAATTTCAAAATAAAAAAAAAAAACGTTACAAAAAATGCAGTCGGTAGGAGTTATAATTTTTTAGAAATAATTTTTTGAATTTTGAACTTTGCTCTGTGAAAAGAAACTCTTAGATTTCAGCAAGCACTCTGAACAATTTTTATGATTTTTATTTAAAGTTAATCCAAAGAAATAAAATTTTAAATTGCAGTAAAATATTAAAGCACGTAAAAAATATAAGAAAAAATAAATTTTAAATAGAAAAATTGATGAAGAATAAAAGTACCGAATAATAAATGCCTGGATTTTAATATTTTAGAAATCCAAATTTATCGAATTCTATAATTTCAAAATTATTCAATTAACGAATTATTAAACTAACTTAAATTTTGTAATTCGCGAAATTTAAGTTTCATTAATTAGTAAATTAATGAATTAATATTTAAAATAATTATAAATTATTTTATCAATCTCGATGTGCTAGATACTTCAAAGAAGTTTGAAATATTTAATAAATTATTTACCTA
This sequence comes from Andricus curvator, assembly GCA_932195095.1. Taxonomy (NCBI): domain Eukaryota; kingdom Metazoa; phylum Arthropoda; class Insecta; order Hymenoptera; family Cynipidae; genus Andricus; species Andricus curvator. The sequence continues at coordinate 135,917 of CAKNYM010000074.1, read as the reverse complement.
ATTATTTAATTAATTATTTACATTAAAATATATTTTCCGCAAATTTTGATTTCTGAATCTTAATTATTTAGGGAATTCAATAATTTGTTACTTTTATAATTCGTTTATTATATAATTTGAAAATTATATAATTCAATTTTCAATTTTGGAAATTTGAGAATTTATAATTCGATATTTCTATTCTTCGTAAATTTATCTATTCGGTATTTCCGGTTATTCCCTTACTGTGAAGCAGTACCAAATAAAAAAGTAAAGTTTAAAAAGGTTCCAATTCGGAAGTAGTTTTTTTTTCATTTAGATTACAAGACATCCAATTATGCAATATTGAAGGGTGTCACGGCATAACCGTGTAAGTGCCACTTTTTTCAAAACACGTTTTATTGGTTCAAAAATTCTCTAAACTTCCACCGCACATTTTGATGGAAAAATTTGAACTTTGAAATTGTTTAAACAATTTTTGTTTAAACAAATTGTTTACCAATGCGAGATACGGAAAAAATAATAGAGCCATTCGATTCTGCGGAAAAAATTACATAAAGAGCATACATTGGACAATTTTTTTTCTATCCAATTTGTGGTGACACATAAATGAACAATATGACTTGCATGTTGGTGGCGGAAGTGAGAACGTGTTTAGTGACAGG
>CAKNYM010000074.1:112469-124442 GCA_932195095.1 Andricus curvator | reverse complement strand
ATATATCTTATATATATATATATATATATATATATATATATATATATATATATATATAAGTCCCGAGACGGTTGGATATTTCCTCTGGTAAAATATTTTTAAAAAAAGTGAAGGTCATTCCTGAAGTAAATTTCAACGAGGAATTCAATGGTGACCTTCATTTTGACCTTGAAGAGGACCTTCATGGCTTTTTGAAGGTCAACTTTGTTTTTTTAAATGGAAACCCCCTTTTTTACATCTGCAATCGATAGAGCGGAAAATTCTACGTTCAGATACGTACCCAAGTCATAGGTCAATTGTAACGTTCAAGGTCAATTAAAGGTTGTTTGAAATAAACAAAGTTTTCCAAGAGGTCAGTGCAATTCCTGAAGTATTTTTCAACGGGGAATTCAATGGTGACCTTAATTTTGACCTTGAAGTTGACCTTCATGGCTTTTTGAAGGTCAAATTTGTTTTTTTTTTTTTTAATGGAAACCCCCTTTTTTCACATCTGCAATCGATAGAGCGAAAAATACTACGTTCAAGTACGTACCCAAGTCATAGGTCAATTGTAACGTTCCAGGTCAGTTAAAGGTTATTTGAAATTAACAAAGTTTTCCAAGAGGTCAGTGTAATTCCTGAAGTAACCCTGCTAAAAATTTCGGATTCCGAAATTTTCCGCTTCACGATTTTTTCCGAAATATGTCCGATCTAATCAGAAAACTGTACGAAAACAGTCAGAAATGTGTCTGATTATGTCCGGAGTCTGTCTGGACAAAAAATTTCGTCTCCGGAAAGAGTCCGATTTGATCCGAAATTAGTCCGGAATTCAAAACCTGAAATTATTTTCGTTGAACTAAAAATGGAAAATAGTCCGGTCAAATCCGAAATTTATTTGAACGTAAACTTTCACTCTCGAAAGAGTCCGACTTGATCCGAAATTAGTCCGGAACTCAGTACCTGAAATTATGTTTGTTAAAGTAAAACCGGAAAATCGTCCGCTTAAATCCGAAATCTTTCCGGTCAACAACATCGACTCCGGAAATATTCCGAATCTATCCGAAATTCATATGCAGGTTTAAGTCGTCATTCGGTGAAATTAAAGTGAAAACGGAAAATCGTTCGATTAAATCCGAAATCTGACTGGTCTAAAACATCAACTCCGGAAATAGTCCGATTCTATCCGAAATTAATCAGCAGGTTTTAGTAGTCATTCGGTGAAATTAAAGTGAAAACGGAAAATCGTCCAGTCAAATCCGATATTCATCCGGTCCAAAACATCGACTCCGGAAACAGTCCGATTCTATCCAAAAAGAAGGGAAGAAAGGAGAATCCAATTCATAATAAAATCATTCATTCTAAAATTGAATTCAAATCACGAAAATATGCAATCATCTCTCCCTTGAGTGAATCTACAATCCGTCACTTTTATCGTCAATTAACGATTTAAATTTTAGTAGGAATTTTTATCGTAAGAATCAATCTTACTCAATTTTTGTTTATTTAATCATCAAGTTTGGTTATAAAATGGTTAGGACTAGTTTTAATATCCCATCAGTATTGGAATCAACTTATATCGTTGGTTGCAATTTACTGGACAGGAAAAAGTTAACGCAAATTGAACGAATGTCTCTATGAAAATTAATATTATTGAGATAAGTTTAAAATGCAACATTACTACTATTACTAAAAATTAGTATAATTTTTAGTAAAATTAAGATCTCTAACTAAAATCAGCCAACTGCAGTTATAATTGAATTGAGAATATTGATAAACTCAAAATCGACCCCGGTTAGATAGATTGATAATATTACAACATACTTCGCTCAAAAGTGCTCTAATTTTTTTCCTCAAAGTGCATTAATAATGTAATCAAAAATGACTTCTCGTACAACTTTTTAACATCCTGTTTTCGCTCGCTTATAATTAAATACTCTAGAAGTGTATCGAATTTCATTTTTTTAGTTCAGTTTGCTATACCGGATAAGATTAGGGTGTATTGCGTTCGAATAAGTAGAACTAGACAAATATCGGGCAAAGACGGATAAGATCTAAATTATTCCCATTCGTCAGAAAGGACAAATTTCGGATTTAAACGGATGAGATCCGGATTAATCGCATTCCTAAAAATCGTACAATTTCGGACTTAACCAGATTAATCGCATCCGCCAGACCGTACAAAACATGGACGTGGCCGAACACGACCGGGCAAAAATCGGACTAATCGCATCCGCCAGACCATATAATACATGGCCTGACCAGACACAATCCGGATTCATCACATCCGACAAACCGTACAAAACACGGACATGACCGGACACAATCCGGATTCATCACATCCGACAAACCGTAAAAAACACGGACATGACCGGACACAATCCGGATTCATCACATCCGACAAACCGTACAAAACACGGACATGACCGGACACACACACGGAAAAAATTTATCCGTGAAGAAGTCACGAACTTGCAGCTAGGTCTCGGATACCAGATAAAAAATGAAACATTAAATCCTTATTTCTATGAGAAATATATCGATAAATTTCGAAGCTTTATACGAACAGTTCCTGAAAATTTCAGACTGAAATAAAAAGAGGAAAAATTTTATTTGTGCGATTTAATTTTATATTAATTTATAAATTCGCAACTCAGAAGATTCGAACCTCAAAGACTGCTGACTCACCAGTTTCTAAACATAAACCAGGAGTGCGTAAACACGCGCAGCCATCGAGGCCAAACAAAATAAGTATTATAAAACTTCTAGCCACTCATCCGACGAGCTCGAGGCACACATACGAGCGCACACACGCACCGCGCGTTTGTGAGAGTGTGTGTGTGGGCCACGTACACGCGAACAGTTTCGAGTTCCCAGATTTGTCGGGCAAGCTCGTGAGTGCTCTGAGAATCTTTTCCCAATCACTCGTAATATTTTTGTAATTATTCACGTAAAAAAAGTGATGAACCGTTTTAGAATTTGCACATCGAGTTTGTCAATCTTTCTTAGTGCTGCATTTCGATACGAGAATTTTAAATATTTCGATCGGTCTCGTTCGTTTTCGAAACATATTCTAAAACCAACTTCTCGTGCATTCATTTGTTACCAATCATATCGTCTCATGTCTAACTTCCGATCAATTTCGAACGATAATATCGGAAAGATCAGGACTGTCGTAAAAGTTTCTCTAAATTTAAATGTACAGTCTTAAGACGTTTATTTAAGTTACTGTAAAAAGTATTTTTTCATGCATATATGCAAATAAAATATATAAGTTGAACTGCATTCTGAAAAAATTGTACAGTTTTCTTTATAAAATAGATATGAGACTTTCATAGGAAAATTAAAAACAAAATAAATACTATTACCGTAAAACATTGGATTTTTTTAGTATTTTGAATAGATAAATATAATTTTTTAAATGAAATTATACCAACATAGTACAAATTGATAATAGAAAAATAAATTTAAATAACATAGTTGTTTTTAATAGTCTCATAATAATGAAAAATATTGATAGAAAATGTATTAAAAACACTAAAACTCAATTTTGTGTGTAACTCAAAATTTTTGTTGTAAAAATACCATTTACCATTAAGCCATTTCCCTTTCGGGGTAGGCGTGACACTACCCGATTCGGGTAGTGTTTCTAGGTTGATAACTTGTAGTAAATAACTACAAGTGTGGGCTCACCACACCCACGATGTGCCAACAGCACTCAGTTTTCTCGAATGGTCACCCATCCAAGTGCTAACCGCGCCCAACGCTGCTTAACTTCAGTGATCTGACGAGAACTGGTTTTTTCAGCGTGGTATGGCTGTTGGTCCTTGTTGGCTGTTGTAAAAATAGCTGGTAAAAAAACGAGAATCTCGTTACGATCGATCGTTTTCTTAAGAATCTCGATCGAATAAGACGAGACGATATTAGAGTATCGTAACGGCAAACCGAGATTAAGTAAATTATCGATCGATTCTCGTATCGTCTCGCTCGAATGCAGCACTAATCTTTCTCAAAGTTCGCAGGTTATTTACGAAAATACATAAATATCCGATGAATTTTTCTCATATCCGAGACCTAGCTACTAGTTCGTGACTTTTTTACGGATAAATTTTTTCCGTGCAATTCGGATTCATCACATCCCACAGACCGTACAAAACACGGACATGACCGGACACAATCCGGATCGATCGCGTCATTCAGACCGTACAGAACACGGACTCGACCAGACACAATCCGGATTTATCGATCGTTTCTCACAAGCGCTAAACATTTTCTTGGTTAGTATATAAGGACCATTTCGACCGATATACTCAGCGTGCGATATTCTGCGTTAGTGAAGTGCGTTATATATGTAGTAGTGTTAAGTTAAGCTATCGAAATAGGTTTTTGTGCGTCAAATAAATGAAGAATGCATTTATCGTGTGTAAACTGCTTATATAACCTTATTATATAACATTTAGGCGGTCTGTCAGACCGAATAATGAACGGAAATGATCGGATACAATCCGGATTGATCGAATCTGTCAGACCGTACAAATTTCGGATTCTACCGGGCAATATACAGATTTTTATTTTTTTCGTTCTACTTTATCCAGAAAATTTTTTAATACACCGGGATAGAATCCGGATGACGTCCCGGACACAATACGGATTGATAGCATCCGTCAGACCGTGCAAAATACGGGCTTAACCGGATCTAACTCGGACTGATCGAATCCATCAGACCGTACAACTTTCGGATTCTACCGGATGATATTCGGATTAATTTCCGTGCTCCTTAGACCGGACAAATTTCGGACAAATTCTGGATTCGGAAATTTGTCCGAAATTGTCCGGGATGTGATCCGGTTTTTGTCCTCCGGATTCTATCCGGTCGTGTCCGAAATTCGTCAGGTCGAAGCTTCGAAGGTAGGTCGAAGCTTCGACCGCACAAATTTCGGACTCGACCGGATAGAATCCGGAGGACAAAAACCGGATCACGTCCCGGACAATTTTGGACAAATTTCCGAATCCGGAATTTGTCCGAAATTCGTCCGAAATTTTTAGCAGGGAAATTTCAACGAGAAATTCATTGGTGAGCTCTGTATTGATATTGGCTACAGCGTTTTGAATATTGTAAAATCATATAGGAAATTTTTCACTAAAAGTTCCAGGAGTTCTGGTGAGAGTTCTGTTCCTCCCCAAAGAGTTATATCGAAAAGTCCTATACCGTTTTTCGATACCTAAGTCAATACCTAAGGCGATACCATAAGTTCTATACCGTTTTTCTATCTCCATACGAATATTACGAATCGAAACTAAATTTACGTATTACGAGTACATACTTACTATCATTCGCTAAAAGATTATTATGGCGCAAGCTAAACTTTCGGAACGAAAGAGGGTATCTGTATTAATGATGCTTGGAAAAAACCTTGAAGATCATCACCAAGCTCAATACAGAGCTCACCAATGAATTTCTCGTTGAAATTTACTTCAGGAATTACACTGACCTCTTGGAAAACTTTGTTAATTTCAAATAACCTTTAACTTACCTGGAACGTTACAATTGACCTATGACTTGGGTACGTACTTGAACGTAGTATTTTTCGCTCTATCGATTGCAGATGTGAAAAAAAGGGGGTTTCCATTTAAAAAAAAACAACAAATTTGACCTTCAAAAAACCATGAAGGTCAACTTCAAGGTCAAAATGAAGGTCACCATTGAATTACCCGTTGAAAAATACTTCAGGAATTGCACTGACGTCTTGGAAAACTTTGTTTATTTCAAATAACCTCTAATTGACCTTGAAAGTTAGAATTGACCTATGACTTGGGTACGTATCTGAACGTAGAATTTTCCGCTCTATCGATTGCAGATGTGAAAAAAGGGGTTTCTATTTAAAAAAACAAAGTTGACCTTCAAAAAGCCATGAAGGTCAACTTAAAGGTCAAAATGAAGGTCACCATTGAATTCCCCGTTGAAATTTACTTCAGGAATTGCACTGACCTCTTGGAAAACTTTGTTCATTTCAAATAACCTTTAATTGACCTTGAACGTTACAATTGACCTATGACTTGGGTACGTATCTGAACGTAGAATTTTCCGCTCTATCGATTGCAGATGTAAAAAAGGGGGTTTCTATTTTTAAAAAACAAAGTTGACCTTCAAAAAGCCATGAAGGTCAACTTCAAGGTCAAAATGAAGGTCACCATTGAATTCCCCGTTGAAATCTACTTCAGGAATTGCACTGACCTCTTGGAAAACTTTGTTCATTTCAAATAACCTTCAATTGACCTTGAAAGTTACAATTGACCTATGACTTGGGTAAGTATCTGAACGTAGAATGTTCCGCTCTATCGATTGCAGATGTAAAAAAAGGGGGTTTCCATTTAAAAAAACAAAGTTGACCTTCAAAAAGCCATGAAGGTCAATTTCAAGGTCAAAATGAAGGTCACCATTGAATTCCTCGTTGAAATTTATTTCAGGAATGACCTTCACTTTTTTGAAAAATATTTTACCGGAGGAAATATCCAACCGTCCCGGGACTTTTTAGTCACCCTATATATATATAACAATATTCGCATTGTATTAAAAAGAGTAATAATATTAATAAGAAACGCACTTCTTCTTCCCATTATAAATAGGCTTCCAAATTTATTTAACATTCCACTTATATAAAAATTGACATTAGTTATTCAAAATCTGGGATGAAGGTATGCGTTTGAGGTTAAGAGAGCATGTGTTTCGGTGAGACATATGTCATTTTCAAATATTTGTGTTAGAAAGATAAATAATGAATGAGAAATATAATGTTTACTTACGTTTATTTTCATTTATTATTATTTCTATTCATAACCCAGATAACAATTGTGCGACGCAGATCACCAGCAGATTGTGATTGTCAGGTTCTGCGTACAATAACGCACTCATCTCGCCAGCATGGACTGTCGAGCACACATCTGCGAGCGCTATGAGTCGCATTTGGCCAATACACTGTGCATCACACAATACCGTGAGAATGTGACGCAGAGTCTGCAGTCACTATGAGGGCAGAATTCTTTCTAATAACATTTAATTATCCTATAGTTATTACTTATAAAATTAAATGTTATTAGAAAGTTATGTAAACAATTTTCAAAACAATATGGAAATTTTTTTAATATATTTTTTTTAATTTTGTGGATTTTTGGAAATTTTGGAAATATTAAACAAATTTTGGGATTTTTTTGAAACTTTTGAAATGTTGAAAAATTGAAAACTTTAAGTTTCGTTCATTTTCCGGAAATATACATAAATATAAAGTATCCAAAAAGTGACCAATTCCAAAGCCGTGATAAAAAGCAGTTATAAAAAGACTTTTTCTAGCTGCTGCGCTTGCGCTCTTCTAGCTGCTGCGCTTGCGCTCTTTGAGCAAGATTACTTTTTCTAGCTGCTGCGCTTGCGCATTTCCAGCCAGATTAATTTTTCTTGCTGTTGCGCTTACGCATTTCGATTCAGATTTACTTTCCAGGACTGCCGGAATAATAACCTCACTTCATTATGATTTGACGCTTGAGAGACTGATTGTGAGTAGTGAATTAGCGATTGGACAAACTCGAAGTGATAAGTTACCATAAATGACTGATAAATTTCCATCAATTAACGATAAATTACCGAAAATTTTAGAAATTTTTGGATACCTGAAATATCCGGTAATTTATCAATTTTCCATAAATTTTCGGAAATTTGGGAAATTTAGCAATTTTCCGAAATTTTTTAAATTTTTTCCAAAAAGCTTTGGCTACCTGAAATTTCCGGAAATTTAGCAATTTTCCATAAATTACCGGAAATTTAGCAATTTTCCATAAATTTCTGGAAATTTTTGGAATCTATCCAAAAAGCTTTGGATATCTGTAATTTCAGATGATTTAGCAACTTTTCATAAATTTCCGGAAATTGAGCAATTTTCCATTTTCCGGAAATTTTCTGATTTTTTCCAAAAAGCTTTGGATACCTTGAATTTCTGGAAATTTTCGGTCATATACAAATTCACCGAAAATTTCCGGAAATTTTAAGTAATTTTTGGTAATTTTACCATAAATTTCCTAAAATTACCATGAATTTCCAAACAAATTATTCTTATTGTTTCTCAAATCGAAAATTTCCTGCATTTGTTACAAAAAATATCGTGTGCAACAGGTGCTGAAAGTAGACAGTTGTGAAGTTGACAGTACTTGCCATCGGCTGATCTTCGGGTCGTTTCCGGCTTGTCTTCGGCTCGTTCACAGCTCGCCTACGACTCGCCTACAACTCCCCTTCGACTCTCCTCTGGCTCGTACAGCAAACTTCACACTCGTGTGGAACTGCCTACTTTCCACACTTGTAGCACAATATACTATTATTTCGAAAATTTTTCAAAATTTACAAAATTACGATTTCTATCTTTATTTTTTTTATGGCAAAATTAATTTTTAAAATATAACCAAATTTTTGTTATTTTCTAAGTGATATCGCACATTTTCTTTGTCGGTGCCGGTATTTACACACAACGTTGTTGAAAAAATTATTGATCTCCTCCATGTTTCCAGGCCATCATGAATGTATTGAATATTATAAAAATAGATTAATGAAGTTCGTCAAATCAACATCAGTATTAAAAAAAATTCATTAGTCTACTCAAATGAAGATTTCTTTGAAAATGATAGTTTTTTAAAATTCGCGGGAACCATGTCTCGAGGAATGCGCGCGCATGCCGGCAAATGTCCAGTTTGCGAATGTCATCGAGCTCGCAAGTGAGTCGCGTTGTTTTCCCACTTATTTGCATCATTTTGTGCTGCGTGGTTAGATAACACGGATTACTAGTCAAGGTAACTATTTTCCTTTGTTACATACAGGTCGCATGGCGTGAAAATCCAACGCAGAATCGATTCAGTTTCCTCATCAAGCAATGCGCTTAACACGATCAGTAAACGATCGAGGAAAATGAAAAGCAAAGGAGTGGGAGAATTGGACCTTATATTTGAGTCTACCCATTCTTGAATTGTTTATAGAAAAAAAACTATTAAAGCACTTTGCCCTTCTCATAGAAGCTTTTTATGTAGCGTTACAACCCTTTATCATAAGAAGTGTTCTAGAACACATTGAGAAGTTGATTAAAGAATTTATGATAAATGCCGAGATGTACTACACAAAAATTGCTATGACGTATAATGTGCATCAGTTACTACACTGGATGAAATCGTTGGTCGATTGGGGTCCATCATGGGCACATACGGCTTTCGCCTTTGAATCGGGAAATGGAAAATTGCTAAAAATGATCAAGTCGGCAAACGGAGTGACGAATCAAATATGTCGCCAAGTTTGTATGCGACACACTCTAAGAAAAAGTCTATTAACAGTAAAATTACGATCCTTTCAGAATGTATCCTTTCAAATTAAGCAGATTTCTTTTGTCCATCAATAGAATCGTTTCACTGTTCAAAGACTGATCCGTTAAATGCAAAACGGAACTAGTTTTACTGATAAACTATTTCTTTTGACTTTGAAAAGAATTCCTTTAACTATTAAAGGATTTCATTTGTTGGCTAGCGGAGGAAGTGCGCCTCGCCTGCCCATGAGTGAATATCGCTTAGCACCCAATGTGCACAAGTAAATTTTTTCAGTGCAAAAAAACGTGCAATCTGATATAGAAAATGGATTTCTTCAAAAAAATAGGAATCCCAGATTGCGACGCGAGAAGTTTGGAAGGTACGTGTACTGAAAGAACAATTTTTGCTCCACATAACCTCACTTTTCATTGTTATAGAATTGATAATTATCGACTTTATATTTACATTCACCAAAATTCGGCTTTTGTACATTTCTTGCACGTAATATCATGCAATAAGTTTCCTTTTAACGTTCAAATTATTCTTACTTTTGTCCGACAATAGATTTCACGTCAAGATCAAAGTTAAAGGAAAACCTTTCACAGTTAAAGGATAGCATTTGAAACGACAATCCTTTAACTATGAGAGGATTTCCTCTCATGCCAATTTTGAATGGAAAATCCTTTAATAGTGAAAGGAATCGTTTGACAGTCAATAGTCTGTTTTTAGAGTGCAGTGTGACGACATTTTATCGAGCAATATTCTTCCTGAGGCTTCAGACCGTATACAAGCATATTGTATGAATTTAAAGAGTAAAAATAAAAATATTCAAAAAACATGCAAAATTAGTTGTGCAAGGTACTTTGGAGTTCCGAAAAAAGCTGAGGAGAGATGGATTCGTGAACTGGATTTATCCAATGAAGCTGTGTCTTACCAAAGAATGGTTAAGGACAAGTGCTTGTACTCAACAACAGCAAAGAAAAATGCACGTTCAAATAATACTTTTGCTGTTTTTAAAGACGGTACTTTGGTAAAAATCAACAAATTTATAGTTGATGAGTCTCTTGAAAAAGAATACGTCTTTTGCAAGATTCTTCGCACTAAAAATGCTTTGCGTAATCAATGTGCATTTATGCAGAAAATAACAGGCTGTGAAAATGATCTTCGTGGTATCGAAACAAATGAACTAGACAAAATTTGTGTTTACCGTGAAACAAGGAAAGCTAAATACATATGTCCTGTACCAAACTTATATTATTATTAAAGAGATTTGGTACTGAGCACAGGTACTGTATACATTCCCTACTCAAATATCCTCGAAAAAATCCTTATGTTATTTTCACACGAGGAAATCTGTGAGGATTTTTAAATTCTGCTATATTTAGTTTTCTGACTCACGAATTATTATCGATTCATTTACTCATGGTAATTGCAAAATATATTAAAAGTAGATTTTTTGCACCACAAGCATTCTTAACAACTCGAGATTTCCAGTTGACCCAATATGAAGCTGACGACTGCGTCGAGACTAAACAGGATTGGTTAGGTATTTAAATCTTCTTAAATTTATTGATATTCGTATTATTCCGGATCGCATTGCATGCATTTTAGTTAAAACGAATTGCTCCGATTTAAAATGTTGACAACTTAATATCCATATTTAATATCTATTCATCACAATGCACGCCTTGGATTGGTGCACGTGCGACAGTATCGATACAGCAAAAAATTGCAAGAAAGTTCACCAATTGTTCCCCGCCGCGTATAAATCAAGATATACCCGATTAAGACAATATTTTTATTTCATCGAGGAATGCTTTGAAAAGAACAAATATATTTGAGAAATGTTTGGGTGCTCTAACGTACACTGATGCTTTATTTATGAGGTAAATCGGATAAGAAGAACGGTTAAGAACAGGTGAGAATAGAATTCTTTTCTGTTATACTTACATATCTTGATAGATACCGTTTTCGTGAATCCACTTTCTGCCAGTATTATCATTACAGTGTTGGTCGCTGATTCTAAAATACCTTTTTAAATTTTTGACTACGGAATAATTTACGAAATAAGCTACAAAATATATTGAAGAATAAGTAACGCAACATGTCTTTTCGAGAATCCAAGAATTTACCTTAAAAAATACTACGAACGTTTGGTGTTTAATATGACCAACATAATATAAGTGTAAAGAATATGATGAACGGTGTTCAGGGAAGAATTAGTTTGTATGCTTACTTTTTTAGTCCTACCTGTAAATATGTCATTAAATAAAGTTTTATAATTTGAAAATAATAAAAGTAATATTGTATTTATTGTTCAATTTTACTATTAAGAAGTTGCTTATACGTGTAACATAGGAGTTAGAGAAATCCTCGCCGAAAAACGCGTGTCTTTATACGTGTAAAATACATGTTTTGTACATCTTGTCACTAGAAAAATGCATGCGTAATTACACGTGTTTCAACACGCGTAAAAGGAGTGATTGAATTTTATCCATTGGTTGGAGAAATACTCGCCGAATTACACGTGTATATCCACTTGTTTTTATACGTGTAAAATAAGTGTTTGGTACATCTTGTCACTAGAGAAATGCATGTGTATTTACACACATTTGTATTTACACACACGTGTAAAAACACGCGTAAAAGGAGTGTTTGAATTGCATC
>CAKNYM010000074.1:50800-112459 GCA_932195095.1 Andricus curvator | reverse complement strand
AACACGCGTAAAAGGAGTGTTTGAATTGCATCCCTTGGTTGGAGAAACCCCTGCCGAATTACACGTGTAATTACACGTGTATTTTTTCAATTAATATCAGTACTTCTGTCATTATTAATTTTTCATTATAATAATAATAATGATAAATCTTTATTATGTTCCACGAAATATGTACATGAGCTTACATTATTTCTTCCAAATATGTATATGTATAATTAATTGTAATTGTATAATTAGAAATCACTCCCCCTCCTTTTACACGTATGTAAAATCGCCTAAGAAAATGTTTTGTAAAGCAAACCTCCCTTCCCCTTTCTTGGAATTATATCATTTTAGATCCTTCCCCTAAGTCTTTATAATTTGTCAACCAATATTAGAATTTAAAAAGAAAGGGAATGTCAGAGTTTAGAAATTATTGAAATTCATTTTGTAATGCTGAGGAATTTGTAATTGAAACCTCGGTTCATTTCGTAATAATCCTATATCTGAGTCCCTGGAATATAATAAATTAGCTATAATTTTAAATTGATATTGAGTTTTGCCAATTCATTAAAACCCTACCCCTCTACCAGTATCTATCTTTATTTAGAGGCTGAGCTAACCATTCCGTTAGAGTTCTAGTCACTGCCCTAGTGTTTTCTTTCGTTTTGCTTTACTTTATTTTATTTCTTTTATTTATTTATTCGCGTCGCTCTTCTTTCTCCTTATCGATTATCGTTCATGTCGCTTATTTTGGAACTTTACAGATTAGGAATTGTGGTGTTTGAAAATGAGAGTTCCATATTCTTGACCTGTGAAGGACAATTTTCGAGTTATTTTGTTGCTAAGTACAAACTTTAAACTGCCTTGCTTTTTGAAGCGCGTTTTGAAAGTTCCGGAAATTAATTTTGTTTGGTCTGTCCCAAGAAAGGACTGGCGCCCAACTTAAATCGAATTTTTTAAGTTTTCTCTAATTAGGGCAGGTTGTGTGCGGCTAATAAGGACCCCAAATTCCATCAAAAGAAAAAGCAGCGTCACATGCAATTTAACTAGGCTAAAAAAGGAGAGAATGAGTTTAGAGCTTAGATACGGTGTTATATTTGATCTTCATTGTCCTTTGTTTGCAGTTTATGGTCCAAGAAAGACTTCATTTTTTTCTGAACTGGCTGCCCTGAATTTCGGAAAATATATTTATGGGTTCCCTAAGCCCATTTTTACAAAATATTGTTTATTTTATTTCAAGACATGAGAATGACAACTACAGGGTGGCAGCTGGACCCGGAAATCTGAAAATGATCAGGAATTATGTGAACCTGAGGAAATCTGGGAAATGACAGTAAATATATTCTTCTAGCGGAATTTTACAAATTTTTAGAAGAAATATCTATCCTGTCACTGTAAATATCACAAATTTCTTATTGCATCTATTACAATTTCAAATAAGTTCGATTAAACTTTTTTTTATCAATGTTAAGTTCAATTCTTAACTTTTTGAATTATGAAATCATTCAGTTTACAATGTGTAAATCTAAAATCTTTTACTTTAAAAATGTTACTAAACAATTAATAATTAAAGGCGTTTTAATTTGAAATTTTTTGATAAAAAACGTTTTATGCTGATCAACTGTAAATCTAAATAAATTATTGATTTTTAAAACTGAACTGTAGTTCAAGTGTTACAATTTGTACCATAATTAATTTCAAAAGACGATTTTGAATCTGTGCGAAATCAAATTATTTACCTATTTTGAAGTTATAAATGAAACTGCTTAAATTCGAAAGTGTAAAACTAAGAATCTTGCCGACGTTTCGTGAAAAAAAATCTATTTTTAATTTTAAAGTAATTTCAAATAAATAGATTCATAATTATAGGCTTTTATTCAATTTTAAATCCTATTCAAATACTTTTTTAGTCTAAAATATTCCAGTTTAAACCCATTCTATTTGGACATTTTTAATATCAAACAATATTTCACTGTTCATTTAAAAAGAGGAACTATACATCAAATATTCGAAACTAAACAATTTAAAACTGAATTGTTTCAAATGGAAAGCCTTGAATCGTTAAAATCTGAGACTGATAAATTTTATCTCCAAACGTTACAATTTTAATTATTCCATGTTTAAAAATTTTCAATTTGTAAGTGAAAGTCTTGAATTTTGATGTATAAATGAATAATTGAACCATTATTGATTTTAAATGGCTTAAAATAAAAATTATGCGACTTAAAAGGATTTATGTAGAAAAAAATGTTTGAATTTTACAAAATTCCATTTTTAAAAGAAAGGGAAGAAATTTCGGTATTAATTTTTTTCCAAACTGAAAGAGGAACTTTTTAAAACATTTTATTGAATTTGAGGCGGAGAACTTTTGTATTTTAGAGATTTTTATTGAATTTAATAGGAGGCAATTTAAGTTCGAAATTTTTTGGAAATAACAGAGGAACGTTTTATATTTTAAAGATTTTTTACTGAGTTTGAAAAGAAATTTTGGGTTTCAATTTTTTCTGAATTGAAAAAGGCCTCTTTTGTTTTTATAATTTCTATTGAGCTTGAAGGGATGCTTGGATATTTATTTTTTCCTCATTCGGAAGAGGTATTGTTTGTAGTTTTTACGATTTTTATCGAGTTGGAAGGGCATGTGTTCTCCAAGAACTATGCATTGCAAATGTAAAAACATAAAGAAAAGCGTTTTTCTATGTAGGAGGGGGGAAAACAAAATAGCCCTCATCCATTTTTCCATTCTGTCAAAATTCGAGAGACTTTTTGACATTTTTAAGATAAGTTGTTTCGAAAAAAACAAAGCCTTTCTTGGACCACTCAAAAACGTATACTATGTTTACAAAGTTGCAAGTAGATTGTTATCTGGATGATTTTAGAATAAATGTTTTTAGTATTGAATTTTATAGACTGGTTTCAAGGCAATTTTTGTTATGTTCAAGAAATAAAAATTTTACATGTCAAAAGTTCTAGATGTTTATTCAAACATTTTGTTTTGTCTTATAAACTCTTGTTCTCTAATCTATACTACATTACAGGTCAAGCACCCTAAAACTTCGACTGAAACATCGGAATTGGGGATTTCTTGTACATCAACCACTGCTTCTTCTTCTGCAAGATCCAGAAGTTCGACGAAAGCGACATTGATATCTCCTGGCCCGATGGATAAATGCATAAGCAATGTTACATCTTTTTCTGGTGAGACTAAAAGTTTAGTAGCAGAGTGTGTCAAATTCACCTATTTTTCTATATTCAATCACTTTCATTAAAGAAACACATGTCTTTCTTTCAGCTGGTGGAACAAGAGATGCGATAGTTTTAGATGCGCTTCTCTTTATGATTTGCAAGGACAACATGCCACTTTGCACTACAGAACACTCCGGGTTTCGATATTTTGTGAGAAAGCTGCAACCGTTATGGCGAATGCCATCTGAGCCCACAGTTACGAAGAAACTGGATTTGAAATACAAGTCCTTGCGAAAAACTGTCTGTGAGAAGCTTGCTGCAGCTGATTCCATCTGCTTGACAACCGACATTTGGACTCACAAGAGTACAATGAACAGTTACGTTGGAGTAACAGCTCATTATAGGGAAGGTAAGCTATCCTACTTTCTTTTGAATTGTTACGGCGACTTAATGGGAACATTTGAGTTTCAAATAAACACCTGTATTCTTTTCGCTAATGCCAGGAGTCGAGTTACGATCTATTGAGCTCGCCGCTAAACTGATGAAAGACCGAAAAAATATTCCAAATCTAAGAAAGGCCCTACGTCAGGTGTGTGACGACTGGGGCATTACTGACGATCGCATTTCCGCCGTTGTGAGTGATGCTGCAGCCAACATTAAAGGTGCCATAGTTGAAGAATTTGGGGCCCACAAGCATGTTTCATGCATAGCGCACAAACTTAATGGAATAGGTCAAGCTGCAATCGGACTTCACGAATATCAGGTCCCATCAGTGGCGGAGAATCCAATTATTCCTGATGACGATGATCTCGAAGCTGAGGAAATGGAAACACCTGAGGAGGAGCCGGCAGATGATGATATTACGGGTATATCATTGAAAGCTCTGATTAGAAAGGTGAAGAAAATAGTCAGGTTTTTTCGCAGCAGTGAGGTTGCTACAACTCTCCTTAAGAAGCTGCAATAAGAGTCGGGTAGATCCGAACATGAGTGCTTAAAACTTATACAGCAAGTTCGTACACGCTGAAATTCTTGCTACGAGATGTTGGAGCGCTTCCTGCTTCTGGCTGACTTCGTTAGTAGAGTCCTACTGCAGCTCAAGCTAGACAAAAACACAAAATCAAAGCCACCAAATATGCTGACTGGTGATGAAATTGAAACATTAGGTGAAGTAAGGAGAAAAATGTCACCATCAGTAAAATCATACCTTTCCTGACAACCCTGAAGAGCGTAAGTACAACTCTGTCTCGAAAAATGTTAGTTATTCACCTTTGCAAATGCCTACATTTTTTGACTTTCGTTCTTTTTTTAAACATAAAACAGAGGCAATTCATTCAATTTTCAACCATAAATAAAATAGTAAAATTTCTAGTTAAGAAAATTCATTCTCAACTAAACAACTTTTAACCCGAAAGATAATTTTCTAAAAATGGAACAGTTAAATTTTTAACCAAAGAGATTATTTTTTAACAAAATAGTTAAATATGCAACATAAAAGGTGATTTTTAATCTGAAGATTAAATTTCTAAAGAAGGAATAGTTTAATTTTCAACCAAATAGTAAAACTTTTAAGTAAGCGAAATTAATTTCGAACCAAAAGTAATTGGATTATCTTATTGGGATCTTTATTGATGCATTGGCAATTTGTGCGAAAAATGGGAGAAAGGGAAAGTTTCTTGAACACCGGGTAAAAGAGAATTCTTCAAGAAATGGGAAAAAGGGAAATAAGAGATAGAGTGTAGAGTCTGAAATATAAAAATAATTTTTAAGCATATTAAATAGTTATTGGATTCTATCGTTGCATGGTCATCTTTTGAAAAATTCGCAAACTTTCTTAAAACTTGTCATCAAGAAACGTACAAAATGTTATCTGAGTTCGTGACGTTACTTCCACTGATCCTCCCCACCTTCCCCTGTTATCAACTGTAGTTTTTGGCATGACCCAACCCCCTCAAATTGTTAACGTAGTTTATGAACGGTCCCTAAATCTTAAACGATTATCTTTTAAATCTTAACTCTTCTCTTTTTTGTGTTAATGCTTGGTGTAGCTCAATTGGTTGCAACAGACATCGGAGCTAGTAGAGCAGAAATCGAACGAATGCACGAACAGGAAGAGCCGCAGTCTGCATCAGCAGATGACGACGGGTTCTGGACTGACTTTGATCAAAAAGATGAAAGTAGAAAGGCCTGCGATTATGAAGAAGTTCCAGATGGTTACCCAATTTAACTGAAGCATTACATCATTGCGCCTCTATCTTCCAGAAAACAGAATCCCAATCCCATACCCGCATGGGCGGGTCTTAGGGCGAATTCTCCCATGTGCACAAAGTAGCCTTAAAGTCGTTATCAATAATGGCTACGTCAGTTCCTTGTGAACGCTTGTTCTCACATGCAGGTTTGATCATAAACCAACTGCGAAATAAAATGTCACCGAAGCATCTTGACCAATTAGTATTTCTTCGGAGTATTGACAGAGACATGTGGTTTAATTGAGTATATCAAGACAAGTATTCAACTTCATTTATTGTTCTGTGATTTAAAGAACTGGAAGACTGATTAGTGTTTTCCTATTTATATGAAGATTAAGCCATATATATAATTTAAAAAAAAGTTAAACAACCACCGCAGGGTCCCACTAAGAGCAACTGTTATCCAAAAAATGTCAATCGCCCCCAGTAGCACCGCGGTAAATCACACCCACGGCCACGTCTCACAACCGTGAGATGGGTGCTCATAGAGAACGACGAAATCACAACGACAGGCCGGCGAAACCCTCGTGTGTCTTAAGGACACGAAGCGACCCAAGGATGACAGCTTTCTGCATCCATCTCGCAAGTGCCTTGGCATATTTTTGGCACGCGGGTATGTCTTTAAGGTTACGAACCAGTGATAGTTTCGCACGTCCGAGAGCACCTATCACAAGGACAATTACTTGTACCGAATATTTTGGGTACAGTCGTTGTAGCTCTCTTTTAAGGTCTTGATACCTCTCCTCTTTTTCTTTCTCCTTTGCAGTGATGTTGTATTCGGACGGAGCCGAGAATTCGATCACGAATATAGTTCGTTTCTCGAAGTCTTGGAGAACAATGTTAGGCCTCGAGTGCGTAACGGAGACTGCTGCCCGAAAATCGTAGTTCCAGAAAATTTGGCACTTCTCGTTTCGGACAATCGACTCTATCTCCCTTGGAGCGTTCGGCAGGGCAGGGTCGCGGCCAACACCGCAAGAGCGACAAAGATGATAATAAAGCACTCTTAGGGCCGCATTATGTCTGTAGATATACGTCGTTCCCGCGTGGGTCGGACACCCTGATAGTATGTGTTCTAGGTACTCAGCGTGTGCATGGCACGCTCTGCACCTATCACTGGGAACTTCTTGACATAAAATGCGCTCACGGTATGCTAAGGTGGAAATGACACCGTCCTGGCATGCGAAAATAAAAACCTCTGTACCTGAATTAAGCCCTGATGATTTGAGGAAAGCAAAAGTTTGCTCCTTCGACAAGAACTGTTTTTCTACATTTCTGTGAAAGTTTCCGTGCATTTTCTTGTCGAGTAGCTCTTGGTGAAAATTTTGAAGCTCTGCTTTCTTCACTTTGGTTTTTAGAAGTGAAGCATCTAGCCGAAGTAATGCACTCTTCTCACTTCTGATGTTAAAATTCAGGCCAAGGGTCTCGGCCGCTTGCTCTGCAGCTTTGTAAAGGAACGCTCCTTCGCCAATCATCTCGTGGTTCCTGACCATCTTTAGGAGAGGATCTCTGCCATTCGCAACGATGTAAGCTGTACTTAGAACAATCCGGTTATGAAGACACTGAAGATTCAGAAGTGCGCGTCCGCCTTGACGGCGTGAAATATATAATCGCGGAACTGCCGAATTGATATGCAAGTTTTTATGCATATGCATGATCTTACGTGTAATGACATCAAGGGACGGCAAGCATGTTATTCGCAGATACCTTGTTCATTCCCGACAGATTGGAAGACCAAATCTGTCGAAGAAGATGCTTGTATCTGCTTCGGAGAGATTCCATCACTAATGTTACGTCCTGCATGCGGTTTTGAGGCACGCCCAGATATGTATAGGTCTCTTCAGTATTAAGATGTCTGATAACACTTATATCCACAAGCTCAGGGTCCTTGGGAACGCCAGTAATCTTTCCTTTCTTCAGATGAATTTTGGCACACTTGTCCAAGCCAAAGTCCATCCCAATCTCTCCTGTGTAGTTCTTGACAATATTTATAGCAGTTTGAAGTTTGCTTTTACCAGAGGCATAGATCTTCAGGTCATCCATATAAAATACATGAGTCACCTTATGCTCGCGCTGATTGGTGTCGCCACAGAGGTATCCAGGAGAATTTCGTAGTGCGAGAGATAGAGGCAGAAGTGTGATGCAAAAAAGCAAAGGGCTCATGGTATCACCTTGAAAGAGCCCCTCTGGAAGGTGACGTTTTTCGTTGTCACACGATAATTTCTAGATGAGATAGTAAATCTAGTTTTCCAAAGAGGCATCAATCTCTCTATACATCTCACTATGTGTGGATGTACCTTCAAGCTTTCCAACAGACAGATGATAAGTCTATGAGAGGTTGAATCGAAAGCTTTCCGGTAGTCAATTCAGGCCATTGACAGGATGCGCTGATGAGCTGCAGCGTCTTTACAGACACACCTGTCAATTAGCAGGTTCTCTCGACAGCCTGCTACACCTTTTTTCGAGCCACGTTGTTCGTACATCTCTCGCCATACAGGCTCAATTCGTCGAACAATGCTGTTGTTGAGGACAGCTGTAAAGATTTTATACAGCGTGTTCAAACAAGTTATTGGCCTGTAATTCTCTGGGTTGGACAAGTTGCCTTTTTTTGGCAGGAGTATAGTGCGCCCGAACACCAGCCACTGCGGAATGGGCGTCTCCGACTTTAAATATGAGGTGAATATGCGGGCCAAATGTTGGTGTGTAAAAGTAAACTTCTTCCACCAAAAGTTCTTGATACAATCTGGTCCAGCAGCGGAAAAGTTCTTCGTGCCTCTAAGTGCTTTTTTCACCTCTTCGGCAGTGATTGATGGACATTCCTCCTCAGATTTTATGAGGTTGTCGCAAAACTCCTTAAAGCGGATGATATTGTATCTTTCAACTCTAGTGTTTTCGGGATCTTGTACACCTCTCTCCAAAAAGTCTCTACCTCCTTGGGCTTGGTTGGATTTTTTACAGAAACAGGTAGATCGCTGAAGAGGCGCGATGGGTCAGCGAGAAACTGTTGATTCTCCCTGATCCATCTCTCCCTCTTCTGTATTCTCCTCCTTGCGTCAGATGACAGCCCTATTTTGTCAACAATATGCTGCTTGATTGTCAGCAGCTTTGACTTGTTTAGTGTGTGATTCAAGATTCTTAGTTCTTGGGCGAACTTTCGAACCCTTTCCGTAAACGGTCTACCAGATGTTATGTAGTCAATCACACATTGAACACGGGACGCATTCTGTCTTGCCGATCCAATCTTCTTGTTCAGTTGCTGCAAGCGTCTTTTGGTCTTTTGATCCATCGTCGGTTTCAGCCTTCGATTTGAATCAGCCAAAGCTCTCGCAGCACCATAAACTGAGCAACTGATGGTCCAGAGGTCGGACTCTTGCGAGATATCTCCACGAAGGATGGCATCCATTTCAGCCAGATCTTGGGGCTTAGGAGGAACTTGCATGTTAATGTTCCTTCTAGTAACGTAATTGCGATCATCTCTCAGAAGGTGCCTGCTTTCTGCGGTTGGTCTCAATGTCGCTTCCTCATCTTCGTCTGCTGCTTCATAAAGCAGTGGTTGGGGAAGCGCTCCGCGTACATATCCATTTTCCCGGAGGTTGTCGGCTTGATTTCGCAAAGACTGATGCGAAACGTGCTGAAGCTCTGGGTGTTTCTGGCACCACAGAGTGCGCATACGCGCCATAAAGCCTCGGTGAACAGGGATAATGCTGGCATCGTAGCAGTCTAACAAGCCATCCTTGAGTTGATCCGTCCACTGAATGTGGGCGTTTCGCCGGTTCGTCGTCGTGTTTCCATCTAAATTATTTTCAGCACACCGAACTCTAGGCTGATCGGCATTGTTTGCCGACCCATTGTCGGGTGCTCTGCGCGTTCGATTGTCTTGAACCGCATCTACAACATTTTGGTGTTTTGGTGGTTTCATTGTTGTTCCCACGAGCAGCTAGGGAAAGGGTTAGCCCATCCTTGTAGAGCCCCGCGTGCAAGGATAAGGCTGATATTCTGAGAGGTCGCCCGGTATCCCAGAGTCGGACCTTATGGACAATTGACCGCGACTGATTATTAATTATTGTAACCATATTCAGCAGAAACCCTTCCCAGATAACATTCTGTTAGCACACTGATGGCGTATGTGCACGCAGATCTGCGGATCGACGCGCAGATTGTGCTCTCACCTGATGAGACATATGCGTCATCAATTGCCTGGCATATGTCTAGCAGAATCTGACGCATAATCTGCTACGCATATCGCTTGCAGATCCGACGCATATCTGCGACAAATATAAAATATTAAAATACATGCAACTTATATAAATGTAAAATAAAAAGCAAGTAATATATTTCATAAACATTTTATTTAAATATATAAAAAATATTTTTATTTACAATTTAAGGCATTATACGTGCATTAAGGGGTTTACATGAATATTCCGAGGTTTCAATAAATAAACTCTCGAATACGCAATTATAAATAAACAATTAATACTGTTTTAAGTTCAGGGAACCGAGGGAAACTTTTGCTACATTTCGTCACTGCGACATATTGCTATAAAAATTTTCAATCCAATCAATTTCATTCAATTCCAGTTATTAATTTAGTCCAAAACTTGAGATTAAAGAAATAAATTTTGTGAAAAGTAATTTGGTTTAACTGCAGTAGCGAAATGACCCTTACTGCATCATGCCCCATAGTCCCAGCGTCATTCGTCTAAAACTACCCCTGATGTGGGGTTGAAAAGTTAGACTTCGTGCGAATTCGCACTAGTGTGGACTTTATGGTTGCGTTTTTGATTGTTGATAATTCTCTTAAAATGCAAACAAATTCAAGCTAAAAGTCGTGTTTTATATATGAAATTTTATCAGAAATCTGATGGTGATAATGAAACTTTAGTAATAATTAGAGCTGTTTTTAAAAATGAGATTTTATGAAGGTACAATCTTAAAAAAAAGTCACCGAAGTGGATGGGGTCCAACGAGGGTTTGAAGGCGACATATTGTACTTTGAGGGGGGGAAAAATTATTGGAGAAAAATGAAAATAAATATTTTTTTGAAGAGTGTGAATTTGGGGTACTTTTGAAGTAGGGAAATAAACATAATTCTGCACTCATTTGATCGACTAGAATTTAGAAAAACTTTTACTTCTAATTTCACTACAATATTTGATGAAAAAGTAATGATAAACAATATTGCTATTCATAAATTATCGAATTATGCTCATTTCCCTACTCCAAAAGTACCCCAAATTCACACTCTCTGAAAAAAGATTCATGTTCATTTTTCTCCAAAAATGTTTTTTCCCCCGCAAAGTACAATATTTCACGCCATGCGACCTGTATGTAACAAATGAAAATAGTTACCTTGACTTTTAATCCGTGTTAAGTAGGAAAACAACGCGACTCACTTGCGAAATGCGAGCTCGATGACATTCGCAAACTGGACATTTGCCGGCATGCGCGCGCATTCCTCGAGAAATGGTTCCCGCGAATTTTAAAAAACTATCATTTCCAAAGAAATCTTCATTTGAGTAGACTAATGAATTTTTTGCAATATTGATGTTGATTTGACGAACTTCATTAATCTATTTTTATAATATTCAATACATTCATGATGGCCTGGAAACATGGAGGAGATAAATAATTTTTTTAACAACGTGTATAAATACCGGTACCGACAAAGAAAATGCGCGATATCACTTAAAAAATAACAAAAATTTTGTTATATTTTAAAAATTAATTTGGCAGAAAAAAATGAAGATAGAAATCGTAATTTTGGAAATTTTGAAAATTTTTCCAAATAACGTAAATTTTTGTTTACTTTATATATTTGTAGGTACATTTCCGGAAAATGAACGAAACTTAAAGTTTTCAATTTTTCAACATTTCAAAAGTTTCAAAAAAATCCCAAAATTTTTTTAATATTTCCAAAAATCCACAAAATTAAAAAAAAATTATTTAAAAAATTTCCATATTGTTTTGAAAATGGTTTATATAACTTTCTAATAACGTTTAATTTTATAAGTAATAACTATAGGAAAATTAAATATTATTAGAAAGAATTCTGCCCTCATAGTGACTGCAGACTCTGCGTCACATTCTCACGGTATTGTGTGATGCAGAGTGTGTTGGCCAAATGCGACTCATAGCGCTCGCAGATGTGTGCTCGACAGTCTATGCTGGCGAGATGAGTGCGTTATTGCACTCAGAACCTGACAATCACAATCTGGGGGTGATCTGCGTCGCACAATTGTTATCTGGGTTGGTACAGGGACCCTCTATCCATAACCTGAGGACGCGTTCGGTGGCTTTGTCATAGGCCCTTCGGTTCTATTCCAAAGGAATCGAAACCGAATATATATATATATATATATATATATATATATATATATATATATATGTATGTATAGCATAAGAAATAGAATATTTATAAAATTCTTTTTGATATACCTATATAATATATATTGTAAAACAATTTTAATTCCCTTTATCTCTGACTAAGTGAAAATGAAGTTTGAAGTAAATTTTTAAAATATTTTTTTTTTATATTCAAGACTCTTCAGTGAGTTTTGCAAATTACTCCAAAATTTATTTTATTTTCAAGATTCATTGAAGGTGCTTTAGAAGAAAAATTAGTTTTCAAATTATCTTCAAAAATTGCTTTTGCGTCTTTGAAACGCATTTGTGAATTTTTCAGACTATTTCTAGTTTCTATAAAATACATATGTATAATACAATAATAATGGTTATTGAAAATATCAACGGGAATAGAAAATACGAACATTAAAAACAGTTTTAAAAGAAGTCGACCAAAGTCGACTTTACATCTCGGTTAATCGACTTTGAAAGTCGAAAAAGTCAAAGTCGATTGTAAAGTCGGAAGTCGACTTTTTTGTATGGCTTTCCATCCCTAGGCTAGAAAAAATGTGATGTCCATATATATATATATATATGGTTCTCCACTCTGATGGTGGGCTCCCATGGCAGATGAAAGCAGTGGATGAAAGCAGAAACTCATGAGAGTGAAAGAAACAAATAGATCTATCCGTCTCTTTCACTCTCAATGAGTTTCTGCTTTCATCTGCCATGGGAGTCCACCATGACACCCCGTACCGCATCTACGTTTATAATATCTTTGCTACAGTTGTCAGCAAAGGCACTGTCAGCGGTTTTCGAACGCCTAAAAAAACGACTGGCAGTACTAGTGCTGCCAGTCAATTCTCGAACACAGCCCTAAGCTATAGTGACCAGATTTCCAACGGCCGAATCCGGGACATGTCACATGGTGGAGGTACATGACGTCACTGGGGGTTGTAGAGGGTGGTCAGATGGCGGTAAATTCAAATTTTATTCAAATAATTTTGGTTTCCACACGTATATTTAAAAAACATACATTTATATTTATACATACAAATAAACACATATGTATATATTATTTTCGACTTTATTTTGCGTTATAAATAGGCAATATGGTTTTTATTATTTTATAACTATTTTTCAGACGAATGGATTTTTTAAAGTAATTTGTGGTTATTTTGTATGGAGTTGTAGAACGTTTCACATGAACTCCCTAAGTTATACTTGACGACCAAGATACACCTTAAAGTTTGTATTGCGAATTGAGTTTTCTCTATGGTACAGTCTACAGAAAGTGCAGTGTAATCTCTTTATTAATTCTGTAATGAACAAAAGAGAAATTACATTTTGATAAATAAAAAACTTTTCAGTAGAAAGATTACTTCTAAACGAGATGCTTCTTTTATAATAGACTAGAACATTAAAATTACTTTTCGTCAATCAATAAAATAACTGTTTCAAAAGCAAAAAAAAATAATTCAAATTCAAGGCTCTCGTGTAAAATTCAAGGATATTTCCAGGTATTCCAGGTTTAAAAAAATTCAAGGAGAATTCCAGGTTTTCAAGGTTTTCAAGGTCGCTAGACACTCTGTAGAAACTTGGTACTTAAAAAAAAAAAAGTAATTTGCGAACTTATTGTTAGTACTTACTTTTACTCATTTTAATTTTCCAACGAGTTACGACAGTCATAAAGCGATTATAATAACAACAGTGCACAAATAAAATAGTGGCAAGTGAGGTGAGCAAAGCTCGAAATCCATTGAAAACAATCACGAAGGAATAGTAAGGAGTGGTATCACCCTTGGTGTTTGGTCAGCACGAATGAAAACTTGAGAGCAACATCGTGCACATGCGCAGAGCTGTTTTCGCAGTCACGTGTTATACCCACCCCCTTATGTTATATTTTGACATCTCGATGCATATGTAGGTTATGTCTGTTTATGTTCGTTCAATACACAAGTTAAAAACTTCCAACGCGTGTTGACATCGTTGACATGGCAACCGTAAGTGTGCATGTGCACGATCATGCTGTCAAGTTTTCATTCGTGGCAAGCATTAACGAATTCTTGGACGTCGCTCGTCCCACTCCCCACTTACAGGGATACTACTCCTTACTATTCCTTCGTGGAAACAATGCAAAGTAAAGTAAAATTATAAAATGCTTTCATAAGTCGCACACATTCTGAACCATTTTTTACCATACATAAATTTG
The DNA here is from genome assembly GCA_932195095.1 of Andricus curvator. Lineage (NCBI taxonomy): Eukaryota > Metazoa > Arthropoda > Insecta > Hymenoptera > Cynipidae > Andricus > Andricus curvator. The sequence continues at coordinate 98,494 of CAKNYM010000074.1, read as the reverse complement.
TTCTAAATCGCATATAATGTTTGCAAAGTGCGTATTAATTATGACAGCATTCATTATTTTAATTTATTTTGTATTGTTTCCAATGGATTTCGAAGTTTGCTCACCTTACTTTTGCCAGGGTCGCCGCAATTTTCGGTGGCGGCAGCAGTATTGGAAAGGTAGATTAGGTCCCTATTATGACACATCTGCTGTCCACATCATAACCTTATAAAGCTCAGAACAGATTAACAAATTAGGTTAATCGAATCGAACGAGAACAGAGAAAATGAGACGATAATAGTGAATCACTGCATACAAAAAACGGATCGTATTTCGACAAATCAGGGGCTGCCTGCGAGTTACAGGTGCCTTCTGATTGGTTGAAATTCTGCGCCGCAAAGTAGCATTTTTCAATCTCATTTTCATCACGCGAAAACATCAAAGATTAAACGTACACCTCTGCGCATTCTATATACTTTGCTATCTAAAGCTTTGCTTACTATTTTACACTTCAGTCTAATGCGGGACTAAAACAGCCTAACCGGGACGTACTCCAATCCGGGACACCTACTCCAAATCCGGTACGGTCCCGCATAATCCGGGACGGATGGTCACTATACCCTAAGCTTGTCGGGAATTGTGGCCTCTATACCTTTCTGCCCTCTACTCTACGACATGGCATAGAGTTTACGTTGTGCGCGCGCATCTATTGCCAACTGCAGAATTTTTATTAGGTATTTCAGAATAGGCGGGGGATATCCAAGATGTCTGCACGCCGAGGGCCAAACAATAATACCAAATGCAAGTGATGAAACTTTATTTTTTTAATAACTTGGAAAAAAATGATTTTTCACCATAAGTGTATTCGGATTTTATTTTTTATTTTTCAAAAGCTATTCAATTAAATAATAAAATCGATATTTCTTTTTTGTAAAAAGTTTGGTATTTAATTGAATAGCTTTTGAAAAATAAAAAATATTATCCAAATACACTTATTGTTAAAAGTCATTTTTTCCCCAAGTTATTATAAAAATTAAATTTCATCCCATAGGATTGGTATGATTGCTTGGCCCTCAGCGTGCAGACATCTTGCCAGCAGACGTCATAACTTGAAATACCTAATTGCGTTCGAGTTTCGTTGTTCCTGTTGTTCATATCATTTCAGACTTCAGGTACAAAAATACGGAGTTTTAGTTTATCTAATTTTATTTTATTTTTGTTCCACGCCCACGCTTGGGTATGTAATTTACTCCAGGTAATTTACGTCTTTTTCTACAGTAATTTACCAGGTAATTTACGTCCGTTGTTTTCTACATGATGTAAATTACGTGGATGTGGAACTGGCGAATATTTCGATGCCTGCAGCCTGTTCAGAGATGAGGTGGGAGATTGCCGATCCCATACATTTAATTTCGAGTGATTTTCCGCAGCGCCCCCTCTGCACCTAAGCTTTAGCGAACTAAAATCAAAGTGCCCCCAATGCACCTAGCCAGTTTACGAACTAAAATAGAAGATAGACGCTCCTACTTGAGTGGTCAAGCTGGGCGGCATTTTTCCAGTTTGGTAATTTCGGTAGAGACGATCGGAGTGGGTAATTTTAGTTCGTAAACTGGCTAGGTGCATTGGGGGCGCTTTGATTAAAAAATTGTCATAAAAGAATCTGGAAGATTTTAAGGCCATTTTTATCATTTTGCACAATTAAACAAAATTTCAGGAAATATTCGAATTAATTTAAAACATAGTTTTGAAACTGTTGAAAAATAATTTAAATATTGAAAAGATTTAAAAGAAAATATAGATTTTTGAAGATTTTGAAATACGATTTTGGAACCTTTTCAAGAATTTTGAAGGGTTTCCAGAAAATAAAAATTTTTTCGTAAGATTCCTGAGAAAGCTTTTAATGCTTTTTTTTTATTTTGAAAAATAATTTTTAAAGAAAATTTAAAAATGTTTTAAAACATTTTTAAACATTTCAAAAAATGAGACAAATGAAGAATCCCGAAAAAGAGTCTTAATAATTATTTTAGTATATCACGGTGAAAAATGGTGAAATATAAACAAATGTTATTGAAAATTAGTTGTATATTTTATGGTTGAAAATGTAACATTTTTTCTTAATTCGCTGTTTTTGGTAGAAAATAAGTCTTCTTGTTTGAAAATTTATCTTTTGTATCGAAAATTTAACTACTTGGTTAAAAAATCATCTTTTTGATTGAAAATTTCACTTCTTTTTTAAATTCGTTGTTTGTTGGTTGAAAATGTAACTACTCTTATTTCAAATCTTTTTAAATTTGTTCCAAATTTTATTTTGTTTTTAAATAAAGTGTATGTTTTAATTTCATATTTTATATTCCTTAATTAATAGAAGAGTCACGACAGTTCGAAAAAAGTTCTGGAAAAATTGGAAAAATCATGAAATTTTGAAAAAAATGACAAAATTTTTTTTTATTCAAAAAATTAATTTCAAAGTCTTTAATAATTATTTTAATATGCCGCAGCATTAAATAGTGGAGATTAAGATTTTGTGTTGAAAATTAGTGTTGTTTTTTGGTTTAAAATTTAAATACATATTTTTCAAATTCGTTGTTTTTTGGTAGAAAATAAATCTTCTTGTTTGAAAATTCCTATCTTTTATTGAAAATTCGACTACTTGGTTAAAAATTCCTTCTGTTTTGTTGAAAATTTTTGAATGAAAATTAAACAATTCTTTTATTGGTTTTAAATTAATTTTCTTACAAGGGGAGTGCGCGTGACGGGGGACACGGATTTTAATCATCTTTTGTGAGCGACAGGGCATAATTTGAGATGAAAAAAGCTGAAACCGTTTACTTAGATAGAAAACAGTTTATGAGAAGAAAGAATTGAAAGAAACCCGCGCAGAATGACTCGGTTTGAATTAGAGAGCAATCGAGCAACCTTCGATGGAGAAATGGTCTAGGTTCCAGACTGGAGAGTCTGCCGTAATGGGTTTGCGTCCCCGTACTTTATCAAATTTTGTTTGTTTCTATTTCTTTTTTTGAATAGTTGATAGTTGATGTTTGCAGCACGCAATAAATTATTTTTAGGCAATAAGCATTATTATTTTGCACTTTTTTTCTTATACTTTTATGAGCAAAAAGTAAATTTAAAGAAATTATATGCATGAAAAATAAATTAAGAGTACCTAAAAATATAAAAGCGGAAGTTGGGTTACAAGTATTGAAATGTAAAATGAAGAATGCAATATCGAGTCTAGAAAATATTACGTAATTAATTAAAACTGAAAATAAATTTTTATTTTGAAAAATGAATTTTAATCGAATATTCAAAAACATTTTAAAACATTTGAAAAACTTTAATACAATCTTGTGTGACCAACAGTTGTAATATTAAAGCCCAAAATGTCAAACTCAAAAAACATAAAAAAGTAAAAAAATTATCAAATTTCGAAAAATAAATTTTTTTCTGAATTTTGTTTAAAAATCTTATAATTTTTTAAACTTTGAAATTTTTAAAAATCATTTTCAAGTTTATTTTAAATATAATTTTTCAGAAAATAATTTCAAGGTTTCCCGGAAATCGTTAAATCTTAAGAAAATTTTTTCATTTTCCTGAAAAAAGCATCGTTTTCTGAAATTGGCAAAATTTATTGAAGCACAGTTCCGTCAATCGAAAATTCCGGAAAGGCTAATTATAACTTAATAAGTTATTTAGTATTCATTTTATACAAAACCTGGATGTCCTGGAAAAGTTTTTTTTTATTCAAAGAGTGATTCCAAAGAATATTAGTCAAATTCTTAATAATTGCTGTGATACTCCGCCGCGAAAAATGGTGGAAATTGAACATTTATATTGGAAATTAGTGTTTTTTTGTTTAAAATTTAACTATATATTTTTTTAACTCTGTTTTTTGGTAGAAAATAAATCTTCTTGTTTGGAAGTTTAAGTATATTTTTTCAAATTCGTTGTTTTTTGGTAGAAAATTAATTTTGAAGGTTAAAAATTAATCTTTTTGACTGAAAATTCAACTATTTTTTGCAAATTCGTTGTTTTTGTTTGAGAATTTAACTATTCTATTTGCTTTTTTAATTGTTCAAGATTAATTTAAATTATTAATTTTTTTTTAGACTATAATTGATTGAAGTATACGTTTTTTTAATTCGTTGTTTTTTAAAATAGAAAAATAATTTTCAAGGTTAAATTTTGATATTTTTGATTGAAAATTGAACTATTTTTTGAAAATTCATTGTTTTGCTTCAGAAAATTCACAATGATTTTTTTAAAAATTAATTTGAACAGAATATTTAAAAAGATTTCAAGATAATACATTTTCTTAAGCTTCCTGGGAAATTAAAAATCATTTTTTATTTTGAAAAATTAATTTTAAGCGAATATTCAAAAACATTTCAAAACATTTCAAAAACTTTAAAAATATTGTCAAAAAAGGTTCTGGACGATTTTAAGGGATTTTTGAAATTTTGTACAATTTAAAAAAAAGTCAGGAAAAATTTGAATCCATTTAAAACATAGTTTTGATACTTTAAAAAATAATTTTAATATTGAGAAGATTTAAGAAAAAATTAAAATAAAATGTACATTTTTGAAGATTTGGAAAGCAAATTTGTGATTCTTTTTAAGAATTTTGAAAGGTTTCAAGAAAATAGACAAATTTTTCTCAAGATTCCGGGGAAAGTTGTCAATGTTTTTTTCTTTTGAAAAAATAATTTTTGAAGATAATTGAAAAATATTTTTAAACATGTTTAAACATTTCAATAAATGATAAAACTGAAGAATCCCGAAAAAGACTTTTATCAATTATTTTAGTAAATCACGGTGAAAAATGATAGAAAATAAAAAATGTTTATTGAAAATTAGTTGTTTTTTCGTTGCTCAAGATCTAACATATTTTTTCGAAATTGTTATTTCTGGCAGAAAATAAAACTTCTTGTTTGATAATTCATCTTTTGTATCAAAAATTTTATTACTTGGTTAAAAATTCATTATTTTTATTGCAAACTTAATTATATTTTTTCTAATTCTTTGTTTTTTTGGCAGAAAATTAATCTCCTAAATTAAAAATTTATCTTTTTGATGGAAATTTCAATTATTTTTTTTTAAACTCGTTGTTTTTTAGTTGAAAAATTTACTATTCTTACAACTGATTCCGAATTTTTTCTCGGAATGTATAGAAATCTTCTGAATAAAAAGGCAGCGGCTTTTCTTAAAATTTCAACCCTTAAAGCGCCATGCTATGTAATAATAACACAAAGCACCATGTGGGGTCGTCGGTGACCCCCGCCGGAAAATGTCATATTGTAAAGAGAGTAGCCGTTATTTCAATTCCAAAAATTACTGAACACTCTTCAACTATCCTTTTAGTGTGTAGATAAGGTGTTATTTTTTCATGTCATTTTATTACTTTTTAATAATAATCGTCAGAAAATCGCGCAAAAAAGAAGTGGGGCCTTTTCATACCTCGGGGTATAAAAAAGTTATATAAGTTTAAAGAAAAAATTCTGGTTTTTTTTTAAACAAAGCAAAAAATTCTAATACGCATAACTTCGTAAAAATATTTGTTTGGCAAGTCGCGAAAATACGCATCGCCTCATTTCGTCTAAAAAACAACATATTTTGTCTTCGAGAGATTCTGCGACATCAAGTGTAGAACCCGCCTGATTTGAAATGGATTCGGTCCTTTCAAAATTTCATATAAATCTTAAGAATATTCTTTCGAAACCATTCAAAATTCTTAAAAAGCTTCTAAATTGCTTTAAAATATTTAAAAATCTACATTTTGTTTTAAGTTTTTTAAAATCTTTTCAAGTTTAAAATTACGTATTTTTGAATCTTTTGAAGAATTTTAATCTTAAAAGCTTTTAAACTTTGAAATATTTGAAAATCTTTTTTATGGTTATTTTAAACATAATTTATTAATTAAAAATTTCATTTTAATGTTTCCCAGAAATCGTAAAATCTTAAGAAAATGTTATAATTTTCCTCAAAAAAACAACGTTTGTTGAAATTGGCCAAATTCATTGAAGCAGATTTCTGTCGAAAGGCTAATTGTAACTGAGTATGTTATTTATTATTTGCTTTATAACAAACCTGGAATATTAATCTATATTATTTATTTATTTATTTTTTATTAATTATGATTAATTTAAATTTTTTTCAAATTCGTTGTTTTTTTTGGTAGAAAATTAATTTTCAAGGTTAGAAATTCATCTTTTTGATTGAAAATTTAACTATTCTGTGAAAATTCGTTGTTTGGTTTTCAAGTGGATAACATTTTTTTCTTAAGTTTCCTAAGCAAATGTATACAATAATTTTTTCATTTTTAAAAAATAATTTGAGGATATATATAATATTTAAAAAGATTTAAGAAGATTTCAAGATAATACAAACATTCTCTTAAGGTTCCTGCGGAATTGAAAATAATTTTTTATTTTGATAAATTATTTTTAAGCGTATATTCAAAAACATTTTAAGACATTTCAGAAACGTTAAAAAAATTGTCGACAAAAATCTGGAAGATTTTAAGGCAATTTTTATAAATTTGCACAATTAAACAAAAAATTCTAGAAAAATTCGAATTCATTTGAAACATAGTTTTGAATCTTTAAAAAATAATTGTAATATTGAGAAGATTTTTAAAAAATTAAAAGAAAATGTAGATTTTTGAAGATTTTGAAATAAAATTTTGGAAGCATTTGAAGAATTTGGAAAGGTTTCAAGAAAATAAAAAAAATTCTTAAAATTCTTGGGAAAGTTTTTAATGTTTTTTTTTATTTTGAAAAAATAATTTTTAAAGAAAATTTAAAAATATATTTAAAAACTTTTAAACATTTCAAAAAGTGAGACGACTGAAGAATCCTGAAAAGAACATTTTAAAACCGTCATTCCTTGAAAGCATTGTAAGTCAAAGTGTGGATTTGTTTTGAAAGCGCGAGACGAATCTTCGAGTCTTATCACCTCTACTTCAAAGAACCGACGGAGAGTTGCCGAGAAATGTAACTCACCAAACAAATGGAATAAAAATAGAATAGCGATTCTTTAAAAGAGGCTTTCTAGAAAGCTTATTATTTTTTTCCAATTAGAATCATTTTTAATACAAAATAAAAATTTCGAATAACTGTTTCTTTGTTAACAGTTTTTGAAAACTTAAATTCGAAAAAGTATATTTCGAGATTTGATAACAAGAACTCACGTTTTATCGGTTTGTTTTGAAAGTTATATAAATATAATTTGCCTAAGATTCTGGAGAAAATTCTAAAAGATTTTTGAAGATTTCACATACAAAACAAAAATCTGGAAAATTTTGAAGTAAGTATTTTTTAATTTTACAGGATTTACAAAATATTAAGAAAAATTAGAGTCAGTTTAAAAGATATTTAAGACTTTACGGAGTTTTGCAGAAATTTTAGAATATTTTATAAATTTTCGGAACACTATTTAAGTTTTAAAATATTTAATCTCTTCAAAACTCGAATGTTTGTTAAAATTTGGAAAATTCTCAAAAATGGTAAAAAAATGCCTTAAAACCTTTGAAACATCTTTTGAAATAATTCAGTTTTCCTACCAAATTTTTTGATTGTCTTAAAATCTTTTAAATTCTGTTCTAAATAAATCATTCTAAAATCTAAATTATTTGAAAAAAAAGTTTTTGTCATATATTTCATTTTTTTTATCTCTTAAAAGTGTGAACAAGTTTACAAATTGTATACTGCGGCAGAAAATTGTTAATAACAGCATTATTTCCTAATATTTAGTTATAACTTAAACAGGCTTTTTTGAGCGACTGACTTTTTTGAGGGACTGACTTTTTTGAGTGAAACTAAAAAAAAATTTAGCTGCAAGAATAAATATCGAACACATTTGGATAAGCGCAAAAATACGATTTATTTTGGAAAGAAAGCCCGCTTTAATAAATCAGGCTTTGAAAAGTCAAGAAATAAAAATTAATTGTTCTTTATTAGGAGATTTACGAACATGTCCTCTTCTTTTCCTATCTTGCTTTGTTTATGAAATCATTAATATTAGTATATTTTTTAACAAATTAAAAAAATATAAATAAAAAATAAACTGTTTTTCCTTTCTCTGATTATCAATTTAATTATTTGAGCAAAATAATTTTTTTTATTGTATAATCATTGACTCATTTTTTGTGTATATTTATAAACAATTTAATACGTCCACTTGCTGGGTATGTAACTTTTTTATTTTTAAAAATTGTCTATCATAATAACAAAATTTGGTGGTTAATTAATAAAATTTGGCTCTTAATTCTGCACTTTTAATAAAAGACAACGGTAATATTATAAATAAAAATAATGGACTCTGGTTGTAAATATGTAAATAATGGTGCACTTTTCAGTTAGTGCTAAGGGTAACTCCTCAAGCAGAAACTTCAAAGGTAAATCATTTCAGAAATGGGGTTGTTGCATATTTTAAAATAATTTTTTTTCCTAGTAAATTTAAAAGAACACCAAAAAAATAATGTAAGTACGGAAGGAAAGTTTAAAAAAAATCAAGTTTAAATATATTTTTTTAATGTTTAAAAAGTATATTTTTTTAATTTTTGCGGGAAGTACTTTGCAGGAAGTACTTCATTCTGATTAGCGCGGTTGTCCGGTTGGTGATGGAATATAATATGGCCGCTAGCGACTGAATGGGTAAACAGTAAACATAACCTATTGTAAAAGATATTCAAATTCAGGTTATCTTTGGAAACATTTCATTCTCACGCACTTGAATGATATTATTCATTACTATCTTTTTTAAGGTTTTATATTTTAAGCAAAATTGTATTGCTTTTCGACAATTATAAGTAAATAAATATCTCTGTTAGAAATTGTAAATTGAATTTTCGCCATCTGTCTGCTAGATAGTTCGTTAGTCAATAGATCATTATTCTGATTGGTTACGCGCTTTTTGGGAAGTGACGTTTCAAGGTCACAGAGCTTTTGAATAGGGATTTCAATACTTTTCTTAAACATTTTTTTTCTCCACAATGAAGTTTTCAAAATTTTGTTTAAATGCACCCAAATGTTCAGAATGTTATGCAGTATTTAAAAAATATATTACCTAAAATTCATGCAACGACCCCATTGCTAAGTTTCTTCATTTACCGACGCGCAACGTGCGCCTTCAAAATAACTCTTAGGTGCATCCGCCAAGAGGGCGCAGTTATCAGCGCATTGTAACAATTGTGACAGCATGCGCTGTTTTAGAACTAGATTGCCAGGGCGCTAGAACCCTATTACTGAATACTTACTGGCTAGTAATTTTCTGGTAATTTTAAGAGCGGTAAAGATTTGAAATAATTCAAATGAAACAGAAATTCAGTAAATTAATTTATTGAAATAAATCTCTATAATTAGACAGAATAATTATTAACAATTATTGACAATAAGAAACTACATGACAACTTCTCTCTGTACCTCGAATAAATATCTCCTAATAGATAGAAGTAAGGAATTAAAAGTTAACATTTGAAATAGCTATGTACTCTCGGATAGATCAACATATATAGATATATAGATCTAAGTCAAGTTTGGCACGCGCGATCTCCGACTGTCACACGTGTGATCTCGACCGCGAGCATAGATAAATTATGACTCACGTAAAGGGTTGAAGCGACAAGGCGCCCTTCAGACGCCGTAAATCTCGTTCTATAACGCGATTTGACAGAAAAATGTCAATCGACAAGAATCGTAAAAATGCATTTCCGAGAATTTAGAATATCATTTTTTTAGTTTGAAATGCATGGGCTGTGCTTAACTAGATTGGCTAATTAAACATTAAATTATATGACGTCAGCAATTCTATTGGCTAGAAGGACTATTCCCACCTTTTTTGGTACCAAAACCGAGATTATAAATATATGTGCAGAGCATCGAAAACGTCAGATAATTGTATCTCGCCGCATTCTTTCCAACATTAAACCTGCGACACTCGCGTCTCTGAGTTATTGTACTTGAATTGGACTTAGAATATTTTTATCAAACTGTCGAATAAAATTCTAGTCCACAAAACATAACTCACTCCGGTAATTCGGTACGGTTCGCCGTGGTCGACTTTTGTAGAGTTAATACTTAAGTGAAGTGCGAATAAAAACTATTTAATTAAAAATGATTTAATTAAATAAAACTATTAAAATGTCAAAACCGGATGAAATCTTATTCCATGAGAAATTAAACATGAAATCTTTGTGAAAATGTTTAACATTAATCTGAAATTAAATAAAAACAGATGATTTGTTCTCTACATAATTTTGTGCAGTGTTAATCATTTATTTTGAACCTCGACCAGTTCGCGCGGTTAGTGATTTTTATCACTCTACGTCGGCAACGAATCCAGAGGATGTTCTACATTACCAATCTTCAAATCGACAACAGCGCTGGAGACGTAACAAATTTGGTGACAGCTTGTGTGGGATTTCGCCGAACCGTGAGAACTAGGTCATTAGTTCACTGAACCAAGATCAAGGACGTTGTCTAACTAGACGTGGAACATCACTACTTACCGGAATTACGGCAGGATTTCTTGAAAATTTAAAGTGCTCTTGAAAGAAGTCTTTGAAAACCAAAAATCAGTGAAAAAGAAGATTTTGAAATCTAGAAAGGAAACATCAAAGTAATTTTTTCTACTGAAGAAAAAAAACGCTTTTCTGTTTAACTGAACACGTTCAGTGAATCCAGGGGTGGATCGAGTAGCTTTTGGCCCACTGGCATGTGCGAATGTTAAAAGTGAAAAGTTTGTTTTTTAGTTAAAAGCCGCAATTCTCTATCAGGGTTTTGGGGCGGTTTTTCTCCCGATAGCAGAGGGTGTTGTAAAATTGCACCAGAATTGTTTATGATTCAAAGAGACCACCAGGCATTCCTCTAACAATCATTGGCTTAAAGATTTTCATTAATTTGAAAAATCCTAATATTTGACCATCGTTCCTGATTACGGACCAGTGAAGGGTTACCGCATCGTTGGACGACCTGTGAAAGGTTACGCATCGAGGGACTTCCAGAGTCGCATAATTTCGACGATTTGCCGGAGGTCTACCAGATCTTCAAGTGGAACTTCAGCTCGAACTTGCCGATCACACAAAAGGACTTAAAAAAATAAAAAAATTGTGAAGTGATTTTTCTCGCTCTTATTGTGCATAATCAGAATTTAAATGTCTTAAGCATTTATAACTTTTTTTTATAAGACGAGAAAAAGTGTTAATATAAAGTGCGAAATTGGATTATAATCTCAAGTAAGTCCTAGCCAGTGGAATTAAAAATGCCTAAATTGCGTGCGAAAAAGAGGGCTCGGGATAGCGATCCCCCGCTCTCGTCCAGTGACGGAACTGAACCTTCAGGCTCAAGAAATAAAATAAAATCGATCAATAAGGGCCCTGTTGATCCGGGTGCAGTGGCTTGTACCTCCCTGCTAATGCAAACTCTACCGTCTTCTCAAAATAGCTTGAGAAGTGATATTAGATCGTCTATGAATTTAGATTCTATAAATACGTCTAATTTTCAATCTCATGAAATACCTTTTTCTGTTCCTCCTTCGATAAAATTTTCAGTTTTAAAGTGTACGAGGGTTGGGGAAATAATACCTTCGTTTGACGGAAAGAACATGTCAGTAAATATGTTTAACCATCACTGTAGAGCTGCTCTTTCCTTTGTTAATTCTCCAAAAATTACCTTTTTAACAATGCTTATAAAGACCAAAATAATAGGGGAAGCAAGAGTGCACATTCAAGATAGATTAGACGCTACTATTGATGAAATTTTGAAAACTCTAGGTCAAATTTATTCACGAAAGGAAGACGTTAGTCAGCTAACGCAAGATTTAGCCAATGTAATGAGAAATTCAAGAGAATCTGTTCCAGAATATGGGGCGCGAGTAAATTTGATTCTCAATAAGCTTATTTTTCAAGTTTTAGAAAATACGCCGGGTGCCGAAGGAATTAGTATGTGTAAGACTTACAGAGCTACTGCGATCAAAGATTTTCTGCGCGGGCTGGACTATAATATTTATTCACAAATAAGAGAGAAAGAAATAAATTCCCTAGATCAAGCCATTGCATTCGCGAATCAGGAGGATCTTAAATTAAGGACTTGGAAGAGATTGCATGGGGAGTCCATAGAACTAATTGCAACCTCCTGTTCTAATTCGGAAGGGAATAGGAAATCGGGGATTCATTCTCAAAGGCCTGTAGAATACTTGCGTGCAGAAAATAATTTTAAAACCAAAAATGAGATTAAGTGTTACAACTGTCAAAATATCGGACATATCAAGCGAAATTGTCCGAATGTTCGAGTTTAAAATAATGTACAGGAAAAAGAGAGAACGGATTGGTCATATTGTCAATACAGTAACCACAGTACGAAATATTGCTTAATGAAGCGGAGACACGAAAAAGAACGTTCTAGGAAGGCGAATATTTCGAAATTTTAACATTTAGGTCAGGAAGCGAACAATTTTCAAATAGAAGTCACATTTGATTAGTGGATAATTCCTAGATTGAGGATAAAAGTAATTGGATTAACAACATAGAATGTTTTTACTGTAAAAAGTTAGGACATTTTTAAAAGAAGATAGCCCAGACGGAAAATAAGGAACTTGTAAAGGGCAGAGAGGATTCAGGTTTTCATTATTGTCACAGAAATAATCATACTTTTAGAGAATGTCTACTTTATAGAAAACATTCGACAGAACGTGAAAGATTGAAACAAAATCTTCTAGGGTAGTTTACAATTGCTTTGCAATTGTGGAATCTAAATAGTGTGAAATTAGAGTATTTCATAAATGAAAGGATGTATGTACATTGTCTACAATGGTATTTTCTGTTCGAAATTGTAAAGTATCGTTCCACCCTGTTCACAGATCAGACTGTTAATTTGGAATTTGAAAGATTTCGGTTTGGCAAAGTTCAAGGTTGTCTCCTTGGAAAATCGAGTTGAATAAATAGTATTACCAAATTGTGTATAGACCAAAGAGGACTAATTGTCGTAAGGTGCGTACGATGGACACCATGGCTTTTTACTTGCTTGACAAAATGGTGGATGAATCTTCTCCGATAACTGCAGGTCGCGAGTTTGTTCTCTACACCACTGCCCAAGGCATGGATGAGGTCATGTTCATGTCTTTGACTACGGATTTAAAGAACTAATTAGTCGTATAGGTTGATGAAGGAATCATTGTATTCGTATTGGAGCAGATTCAAGAAATTTTGCCGAGGAATCTTCTCAGGCAAAAGGACAAGTTTTGATTTTACTACTACTCAGGTGTTGAGTAGGTATGTCCGAAAGGGTAAGTTGAAATTCTATTACTACTCAGGTTTTTTGATCAGGTATGTCCGAAAGGGCAAGTTGAAATTCTATTACTACTCAGATTTTGAGTAGGTATCTCTGAAAGGGCAAGTTGAGATTCTATTACTTCTCATGTGTTGAGCAGGTATGTCTGAAAGGGCAAGTTTTGGTACTACTACTCAGTTATTTAGTAGGTATGTCCGAAAGGGAAAGTTTTGAATGTTGAGCAAGTTATGAGGATTTGGTAACAGAATGCCACGGAACTGTGATGGTGTTTGACTTAACTAAGGAATCACTTGATGAAACCTCAGAAGAAAAATGAGTTGAGGTAAAAGCTCAACTGGGATTTTGTGAAACTGTTGACAAATCTGTCTCAGTAGCGGTGTTCTTGAGTACCACACTGCAAGATCACCGTTGTGAACGGTTTTGTTGGAAATTAAAATTTGAAACTCCTATTACTACCAAGTGTACTAAAGGGATGCTGAAACAGATACTGTCTGCTTTCAATTTTGTCATAAAAGACAAAGGTGCTTTCTTTAAAGTATTCTTCTGAATAACTTGAGCTCTCAGAATGTCTGTAAAATAAAATTTCCAAGTTTTTAGTGTAGAGTGTGAAATTCTCTAAGATTTTATTCTTAATTGTATTCTATAAGTATCTTGGCGATACTTTCTTGGCTCAGTAAAATGAATGTTTGAATAACATTTTAATGGTTCTAAACTTCAAGTCGTTGTTGCTCTGGAGAAGTTATCACTCCTCTTGTGATAACTTGGAAAGTAATGGTTATCACGGAGACTCCTCAGGTACTCTGATGAAATCCAGATCGATCTCGTGGGTCCTTTCCCAATCTCTGCAGGGGAAACAGCACATGCCTTGACTTTATTAACTGTAATTTCACTGAATCAATGATACGGTTCATTTTAAAAAATATGCCAATTCTAAAAAAAAAAATATTAGTATTTTATGTGCATTCGAAACGACTTATTAAATATTCAAAAGAGAACAGAATCTCAGGAAATTAATGGAAAGAATTAATCGGAAGAATGTTCTTGGTTCGAAAGGAATGAATGATTTAGATTAATAATGAAATAACATTATTGGTAGTATAAATGGTTGAATGAGGAACTAGTTGTCAGAAAACAGAAAAGGAGATATATCATATTTACAGTCGAATTAATAAGATATATTGAAATGTGAAAAATTGCTGAGATATATTTTAAGTAGATAATTTTTGAAGGAACAAAAAGAATTTAGAAAGGTAATACATATATATTTAAAAACATGATAGGACATGTGAGTCTGATGGTTCCGAGTTTTTGGGCCTTTTTAATAAAAGTTTGCTTCAGAATCCGAAACAAGTATCTGGCCTAAGTTAGGATTTGGTGTCGCTTTCGCCCCTAACTTCGGCTAGATCCCAGAAAAACTATGTCGGGAGTGAAAATGTTACTACGGAAAGTAGCTTAGGTGAATTTGAAGAGACTTATACAGGTTCCAAAACGGAAGGTATCCCGGAAGGACGGACCTTAGCCTTGGAAAAGGATTGTATATCTTACAGTACAGATAAGATATTTATGGGAAAAGGGAATAAGAAGTGAATGATATTCTGGAGGCCAAAGGTCTTTTGAGGATAAAAGATATCCGAAAAGAGAATCCGAAAGCCGGTAAAACTATAGTCTTTGATCGTAATGGACGATTTGTTTTTAGTCTTGTGGTAAATAACAAGAGGGAAGACATAATAGTTGTGAAAGAACTTTCAGAAGCGGTAGTTGCTCTGAAGAAGGCTATGGAAGCTTTACAGATAACCTCTGTAAAGATTTCAAGCAAAGGAAATGATCTGGGTGAACTTTTTTGGCTCTCGGTAGAACAAATAATCCGTCGACATTTTGGTTAACCCTATAGCAAAATTTCAAGACTTATCTTGGATACTTAAAGGGACTTTTTCAAAAATTAGACAATGTTCAGTTACTAGCTTGGAACCGAACTCAGTTAGTTCAGGAAAAATATAAACAATAGTATGATCAAAGATCTAACCCAAAATATTTTAAAAAAGGAGAACAAGTGTACTTGAGAGTGAACAAGAGGAAAGATAAATTCGACCCCTATTTCCATGGACCTTATGTCTTAGAAAAATTGATAGGCGAAAGAAATGCCTTAATCAGAATGGGACCTAATAAAACAAAGATAGTGCACACCGACAAATTGAAATTGTGTGTTCATCCTTTAAGCACCGATAAGGATACACATAATCCAGAAGTAACAGAAACTTCTGTAGTAAACCCTAATACCTCAGACTCAGAACTGTTAAAGCAAATCTAAGCCCAGACTAAAGAGAATTCATTGAGACCAAATAAAAGTTTTTAAAATCAATTTCCGATAAAAGGAACCCTCCTTCCATGATGATCTCCTTTTTCTTCTCGGTAGAGATGTTTCAATTTAGTTGAAAAACCTGAAACAAAAGAAAAATATATTTCAAACAGCGAAATAATTCTTGTAATTTGTATAATTAATTGAATAAATTCATTATTAATAGAAATTACTTATCTGATAATTTAAGATAACGACCAGTACTGACATCTAAGAATGTTGGAAAGGCAGCTATTAAATACCTGAAAATAAGAATGTAGTAAATTTCATGGTAATATGCACCTTTTTATAAAAGGGAAATTAAGAAAAATGAAAAGGACAAAAAAAATATATGCAGAATAAAGGACATCAAAACAATTTTTAAAATAAATTGTATTATATGATTAAAAATATTTTTAGAGTGAAATTTACATAAAGGTATGCAATATCTTTATTTTATACTAAGCTTTGCGTGACTCTAGAAAATTTCAGGATTATTCTAAAAATCTTTAGATGCAAATTTCAAACAAATGTAGCTTCTTGATTGGATTATAAATCTTTATCACCTTAACATAAGATAGACTATATCTCATAGATATCTAAGAAAAATATTTTTATTTTTATTTTTAACAAATTTAAGTTGAAATATACTATATGGAATCTTGCTACAAAATAATATACATAGTATATGTATATTATTCGATTCAAATTATATCATATATATCATATAATTGAAGTTGAAAAGATATTAAAATGAGAGGACTCATCAAATTAAATATTAATATTTAAAAGATTTTAAGTGAATTTACCTTTTGAAATATATGAATAGATTTAAAATGTTGCGCCAAATAAGAGAAGAAAATATATCTTTAACCTCAATGTTCAAAATTTCCAGTTTACATTTAAAGTTTTTATTTTCCCTAGACATAAAATTAAATTATCTATATAAAGATTACATAAATAATTCTGATCTTTCAATTTACACTTTTTTTACTTGTATATTTAATCTAGGATTTATAAGACAAATATTATTTTTGCTTACATTCCTTTTATAAAATTCAAATGTTCGCGCCTAAAAATAGACATAACCCCATCAAAATTGATTATTGGAAATCTATGAAAAAGATCTATTAATTAAAATAAATCTTTTTAAAGAAACAAACAAATTATGTTTTTTGAAAATAAATGCATATAATATAAAAATATAATTGATTTGAACTTCAATTTTGCCTATTTTATATTTCATATAAAACTGACTTAGGTGGGGAGGAGATGCAAATCGAAAACATTACCACGTGTGTCAAATTAGTTTTGTTTCAATAATATGATTCTGAATAAATTATTAATACTTTTAAAAAAATAAAATGCCCCAAGCACATTGTTTTGTCTGTAAATTGTTCTCTAGAACAGATCTAACAATTTTGTTCGCTCTCCAGGGACATTGAAAAAAAAATAAAAAGAAGGAAAAGAGATATTGTATTGAGTCATTAAGTTGGCAATGCATTCGGTTACGGAAAAGATAAGCGAAGGGATTTCGTAAGGGCTATTCGATGTAAACCCCTTACATAGGTATCATGTCAAATGAAAATTTGTTGAGAAAAATTAATAAAAGTGAAAGTTTTTTCTTGTATATTTTGAAAGTGGAATTCAATTAAGTGTTAAGTGAAGCTTTAAAAAAACATTTGAAAAGACTGAAGGAAGGTTTCTCAATTTTTCTTGACGAGAAATTGAAATTAAAATGGAAAACGGAGATGAAACTGATTTAGAGGAAGAATACTTTTTAAAGGATAATGAGATTATTGATATAATCGTTTTCTCACTTGCATCCCTATTGAGATTCAGGATGAAGAAGAGCTATGACAAAAAGTCAACGAACTCTTTAATTTTGAAGAGACTGTGGGCTCGAGGAGGACGTCTCTGATGTGGAATAGATTCCTTGACCTTATAAATAAAAGACCCGATCATCTCGCAAAATATTAGCTACAGATTTAACATCGCAGGGCATGTGTACAAATTGATAAATGTACAAATGTAAATAGTTGTCTTTTGCTTTTGAGTTTAACTACGGTAACCAAAGAAAAGACTGATAAAAATATATTTCTTTACATTTAAAAAGGAATCTCCCAGAAAAATGTATGGGTTTATGGGTACGTATAATATATGTATATTTATGTGTGTATATGTATATATATATATATATATATATCTTTTGATGATTTTAACATTTTTATGACTGATAATATTTGTATAGGTTAGGTTATAAATTAACCTAAAGGTAGATTCTTTTAGAAAAATCGTTTATCTCAAGATATATTAGTCTAATATTAACCATTCTAAAATAAAAATAAGTTTCTTACCTTTTTAAGCATTTCTCCTATTTTAACATTAGTAAAACCTTTTTAAATTTTTCATCCAAGTCATTTCCATTACTGTGAATGCTATGAATCCATCGTCTTTTGGTTTCCAACGAAAAATATGCTAAAAGTTTTTTTTTTCTCTTCTTTCACTCGTAACATAAACACTGGAATCTTTCCCTTGCTTCGGAAATGCATTACTATACACATTCCACTTTTTACTTCGATTACACTTTTTGAACATAAATCAATCGACTACTCGAAATTTGACACATTCGACACTTGAGAGAATCGTAAAAAAGCAATAAAAGCTGTCTCGTCATGAGTGACGACACACCTTTTAAAATAAGGGGGAAGGTGTGACAGCATGCGCTGTTTTAGAACTAGATTGCCAGGGCGCTAGAAACCTATTACTGAATACTTACTGGCTAGTAATTTTCTGGTAATTTTAAGAGCGGTAAAGATTTGAAATAATTCAAATGAAACAGAAATTCAGTAAATTGATTTATTGAAATAAATCTCTATAATTAGACAGAATAATTATTAACAATTATTGACAATAAGAAATTACATGACAACTTCTCTCTGTACCTCGAATAAATATCTCCTAATAGATAGAAGTAAGGAATTAAAAGTTAACATTTGAAATAGCTATGTACTCTCGGATAGATCAATATATATAGATATATAGATCTAAGTTAAGTTTGACACGCGCGATCTCCGACTGCCACACGTGTGATCTCAACCGCGAGCATAGATAAATTATGACTCACGCAAAGGGTTGAAGCGACAAGGCGCCCTTCAGACGCCGTAAATCTCGTTCTATAACGCGATTTGACAGAAAAATGTCAATCGACAGGAATCGTAAAAATGCATTTCCGAGAATTAGAATATAATTTTTTTTAGTTTGAAATGCATGGGCGGTGCTTAACGAGATTGGCTAATTAAACATTAAATTATATGACGTCAGCAATTCTATTGGCTAGAAGGACTATTCCCACCTTTTTTGGTACCAAAACCGAGATTATAAATATATGTGCAGAGCATCGAAAACGTCAGATAATTGTATCTCGCCGCATTCTTTCCAACATTAAACCTGCGACATTCGCGTCTCTGAGTTATTGTACTTGAATTGGACTTAGAATATTTTATCAAACTGTCGAATAAAATTCTAGTCCACAAAAAATAACTCACTCCGGTAATTCGGTACGGTTCGCCGTGGTCGACTTTTGTAGAGTTAATACTTAAGTGAAGTGCGAATAAAAACTATTTAATTAAAAATGATTTAATTAAATAAAACTATTAAAATGTCAAAACCGGATGAAATCTTATTCCATGAGAAATTAAACATGAAATCTTTGTGAAAATGTTTAAACATTAATCTGAAATTAAATAAAAACAGTTGATTTGTTCTCTAAATAATTTTGTGCAGTGTTAATCATTTATTTCGAACCTCGACCAGTTCGCGCGGTTAGTGATTTTTATCACTCTACGTCGGCAACGAATCCAGAGGATGTTCTACATTACCAATCTTCAAGTCGAAAACAGCGCTGGAGACGTAACACAATCTGTGATTGTTCTTCAATGTTTACTTTGCCCGCTAGAGGCAGCACCTCCTGGACGTTTAAAATAGCGCGAGCTATTCGAATATAAATTTCTGATGATTTTATGATTATAAAGATTTAATAATCAAATGATTAAAGAAATCAAACTTGGGGTTTAAAATGGATAAGAAAGAGAGACTTGGTATTAAGGAAAGCGAACCGACTATGTAGCTTAAGGAATTTCAAAACTTACATATTGACTTGATTTGATGTTTTGCACGTGTTTCTAAGGAATGTTGTTTATTTCAGGTTTGTTTTAATTTATATGGAGTGTGAGATGAAAATGAGAGAACGTGGTTTATCTTTAATTTCAAAAGGCAATTAATTAAAAGGGGTTGGTTATGATGATGAAATATAACTTCAAGATCTTGTTTGGAATGATTGAATGAATAAAGGAAATACTGTTTAATAACTAGTTTGAGCCAGAATTTAAGTATATATTTATGTATATGGAAAACGCAAAAAGGCTAACGAATTTATGTTAGAATAATTTATTTGACAAATTGTTAGTGAAGCATGAAATGAGATTTCATCGCATATTGCGAACACGTGCCTAACGATATTTTCCTGGGAAGCAAGCTGGCTCAAACTTGCATCACCGCTTGACGTGGGAATTAGGTCATTTTTAGTTAGTATGGAGGTGAAAATCTAGGTTATGATTGGCTGAATGCATAAGAGTCACTGGAAGTGGGATTGCGCGGGAGAAGTATGGATCGCTGCGCGATCTTGGAGCCCGTGAACACCATCGATCTGAGAGATCGGTTTTTGACTGACTCGCGACGCGGAATCTGTATTCGTTCTCTCCAAATCAATGTCACTTCGGACTCAGAATTTTTATATCAAAAGTGCTTGAAGAATATATATATATATATATGATGCTTTCTAAATTCAAACCTTGTGTTTAATTGGCTTCTAACGTTAACTTTCAATACAAATAAATAGTTTAAATTAATAAATTGATAGAAAAATATTCGGATTTGGACAATTAATTTCATCGTTGGTTTCGTCAAGTCGGAGACCGGACGAGGAGGGTTTCACCCTTATTGTGGAACGAGCTGCAAATTATTAATTATTAGTAATTTAATATTGGAAAATTAAGGATTTTCACGCCAAAATTATCCTGGATCGTTACAGGAAAAATTTTCTGGTGTCAGAAGTGGGATTCCACAAAATCGTCGCGGCGGAATCCAAAAACTAAAATGATCAGTGCAAAAACAAAACGGATACAGTGATCTTTGTGTAAAGTGATGGTGAAAATTTTTGTTTTTTGAAGGGAAAAACTCTTGTGAGAAAATTTTTATAAAATTTAAATGAACTAAGTGAAAGGAAAAACATTTTGACAATTGAAATTGTGAAAAATTTGTGTGGCCTCAGTTTTAGGAATACAGTTGATTTTAAAATCAATTGGAAATTGATTAATTAAAGATTTATTTAGATTTTATAAATTGGTTGACTGAATAAAATAATTTTAAGAAAACTAAAAGTGATAAATTTAAAATTTAGATTTATTTTGATTAAAATAAAGTTGAAAAACAAATAAGAATAAAGTTAATTAATAATTTAAATTAAAAATAAAGGGTATTTTAGATTGAGAAATTTGTTTAATTAAATTTAAATGTTTTTTTAAATAAATGAGTCGAAACAAAAGGTAATCTTAGTTTAAAATGAGGCTATGTGGATTAAATAATTTAAAATAAAATAATTTGAATAAGCAAATATTGTCAGTCCAAATCTCAACAAAAATAGTCAGAAGGAAGGGAATAAGGTTTTGACTAAAAGAAAACTTTGCCCAGTTCGTATCAAAATTTTGCACTGATTCAAGAGGACATCGAGGGGTTTCCGGGTGGAAATTAAACGTAACCCAGAGGAAGAAGACGGAAGACCCTATTTTAAAATTTCTGAAGTTAGCGTGGGAATCTGTGTGGAAATTAAACGTAGCCCAGAAGAAGATACATTCAGCACGCTGATTAATTTAAACAACTTATGAATATTTATATAAAATCAGGTTTTCATAACTGAATTAAAACAAATTAATAGAACAGTATTCTAACAGACTTGCAGAAAATTATCTTTAAAATTAGCCCAAAAACAATAGAAAAATGATTATTTCCGAATTTATTGATATTTTCCGGAAACATTAACATTTTACGTTTTTTCAAAAAACTTCTAATAAAATTAACGCACATACTGGCTTACATTTATGCCCATAAAACGGGTACTTTTATTACCTTTCATGCAATAATTGAGAGAAAATCTACAGATTATTATTATTAAAACTGGGGTGCTTGTTCAACCTATTGGAAAACAGATGTCCAGAAACTTTTGCACGACATTACATATAAGAGGAAATAAATTTGTATACTCCTACATGTGCGTGAGTTATTATTAGCTTTATGTAAAATTTAAATTTCAGTTAACGTTTACCGAAGATGTTTACACATAAATCTGTCTTGGGTCATAGTTTAGGACGCACGTGATGTTTTTTTGATATTCGAAATACGACAATATTATATTTAGTCTATTTGTTCGCGTCCTTGAGACGCATTGATTGACCTATTGATAAACCTTTTATGACCCAACATTACCTATTTACGAATTTAAAAAAAATGGTTTATTCTGTTTATATGAGGTGGTGAGTGATGGTTTATATGTGGGTGTGGTGAGCCCACACTTGTAGTTATTTACTACAAGAAACTATCCACCTAGAAACACTACCCGAATCGGGTAGTGTCACGCCTACCCTGAAAGGGAAATGGCTAAATAGTATACTACATATGAGAAAATATTTGTTGATATTCAAAATACGACATATATTACATGTACAGTATTTGTTCGCGTCCTTGAGAAGCATCCATTGACCTATCGATGAACTTTTCATGACCCCCCGGTACCGATTAATGACCTTTCAAAAAAATTGTTTATTCTGTTTATATGAAAAAAAAAATTTTTGATATTCAAAACACGACAATATTACATGCAGAGTTTTTGTTCGCGTCCTTGAGACGCATCGATTGACCTTTCGATGAACCTTTCATGACCCACCAGTGCCGATTTATGAAGTTTAAAAAAAATGGTTTATTCTGTTTATATAAAAAAAATTTGATATTCAAAACACGACAATATTACATGTAGAGTTTTTGTTCGCGTCCTTGAGACACGTTGAATGACCTATGGACGAACCTTCGATGACCTCTTATGATCTAGCAATACCGTTTTATAAATTTAACAAATATATTGTTCATCTTGTTGATATAAGGAAAACTTTTTAAGTATTGTGAATACAACTATAATGTATATCATATATTTGTTCGCGTCTTTGAGACGCGCGCATTGATCTATTGGCGAACTTTCGAAACCAATTATTGATTAATCAATAGCTACTCATAAAGTTTTAAGAAAAGTTACATTATTTCAATGAGGTTTTAATTTGAAATATAAAACCATCGTAGGTTAAAAAGTTGTTAATTGTAACAGAACACATTAATGGACATTTTGATGGGCCCTCTGATTTTCTGAAAATAAAACTTTCGTAAAGACAGAAACATAAGCTTGAAAAATATTGAAAGTATAAATTTTTTTCTTATTTTAGGGAAAAACTCCTTCTATGAGGAAGCAAAATGCTTATAAAATGAGCACAAATAGATACACCCATAGTGAATACGTCCATAGTACTTCGCAGCCGTATATATACATGATCATGGTATATATATATATATGCACACAATGTTCCAACCAGGGTTGGGTCCGTAACGTACGTCACGAAACTTAAATGGTCTCCGACACGTGGAAAACAACGTATTTTACGTCTCGGGTTCTCGACGTCATGTATTTTACATGTCGAAAACCATAAAGGCTCATTTACACCTCTGTTGGAAAAACTCTCTTCCTCTCACTCTACCACGTGAAGTTGCCATGCATTTATCTCACGCTAGATTTTCCACCAAACCGGAAAATCTTCACGGAAAGAGAAAAATCTAGAATGAGATAAATGCATCGCATCGTCACGTGATAGAGTGAGAGGAAGATACATTTTCTGCCTGCATGCACACGAGGTAGTAAATGCAGGGAGAGTTGAGACACGTGAACCACCAACACTCGACTAGGGTCAACCGGAATACGAAAGACGTCACAAAATTTGAATATATGTTTGACAACGCATGCGCGTATTGAAAGTTGTGAGAACAACCTAACCTAAATTTATATTTGCGACTGTTAAGAGTTATGTTTCATGTATTAGCGCCAATGCAGCCATACTTTTTCTCTGCTGTTAGGCTAGGTTGGGTCTCTTCTTCACCTCTAGAGGGGTACTCGCTCACACCGTCACCTTTTCAATTCACACGATGTAACTTTTATCAAACTGTTATCTATAAATTACTTTTGCATATCAACTATTGTGTGTGCAATAATTTAACCACATCAGGTTATGGGCCCAGGCCACGTATCGCAAAAGTTTTTTTTTTAGATTAAAAGTGTTTCTTGAAGCGATGACTTTGACTTTTCGAGGGATTCATTTCGAGGTTAGCCGGCCATGTGCAACAGTGCAAAAATAACTGAACAAGAATGGAATCCGAAGGGATGAAAATTACAAAGTTAAAGGGTGCCGAAAACTGGGCACAATGGAACTTCCAAGTGTCAGTATTGCTGCGGGATAAGAATGCTCTACGAGTTTTGAATGGTGAAATGGTCAAGCCTGAGCCAATTTAGGATCCTACAGCAGCGCAACAACAGCGGGCAAGTGAATGGTTGAAAGCAGATAATTATGCTCAGAAAATAATTGCAACAAGTGTAGTGGACTCTGAATTGGTACATATTATGCATTGCGTTTCTGCCAAGGCCATGTGGGATACTCTACATAACCTCTACGAGCAAAAGTCTGAAACAAGTATCCACATGCTGCAACAAGAATGGTATCAGATGACCAAAGATCCCAAAGATAACATGTCTCATAGTGCGAAGTTAAAAGACCTTGCATATCGACTACAAACACTAGGTGAGCCAATTTCAGATTCTTTACCCAGATAAAAATTGTGCGACACAGATCACCCGCAGATTGTGATTGTCGGGTTCTGCGTGCAATAACGCACTCATCTCGCCAGCATGGACTGTCGAGCACACATCTGCGAGCGCTATGAGTCGCATTTGGCCAACACACTCTGCATCACACAATACCGTGAGAATGTGACGCAGAGTCTGCAGTCACTATGAGGGCAGAATTCTTTCTAATAACATTTAATTTTCCTATAGTTATTACTTATAAAATTAAATGTTATTAGAAAGTTATATAAACCATTTTCAAAACAATATGAACATTTTTTTAATAATTTTTTTTTAATTTTGTGGATTTTTGGAAATTTTGGAAATATTAAAAAAAATTTGGGATTTTTTTGAAACTTTTGAAATGTTGAAAAATTGAAAACTTTCAGTTTCGTTCATTTTCCGAAAATGTACAAAAATATAAAGTATCCAAAAATTTACTTTATTTCGAAAAACTTTCAGAATTACGATTTCTATCTTTATTTTTTTTCTGGCAAAATTAATTTTTAAAATATAACCAAATGTTTGTTATTTTTTAAGTGATATCGCGTATTTTCTTTGTCGGTACCGGTATTTATACACAACGTTGTTAACAAAATTATTTATCTCCTCCATGTTTCCAGGCCATCATGAATGTATTGAATATTACAAAAATAGTCTAATGAAGTTCGTCAAATCAACATCAGTATTACAAAAAATTCATTAGTCTACTGAAATGAAGATTTCGTTGAAAATGATAGTTTTTTAAAATTCGGGGGAACCATTTCTCGAGGAATGCGCGCGCATGCCGGCAAATGTCCAGTTTGCGAATGCCATCGAGCTCGCAAGTGAGTCGCGTTGTTTTCGCACTTATTTGCATCATTTTGTGCTGCGTGGTTAGATAACACGGATTAAAAGTCAAGGTAACTATTTTCCTTTGTTATACATACAGGTCGCATGGCGTGAAAATCCAACGCAGCATACAAACGCGTGAAATCGTCCAATTTCTTAATAATTATAAAATCGGGTTATGTTTTTTGCCGGTACATGTGCACTCATGCGTGCACATGTACCAGGGAACCAACGTGATATTCCTTTTGTTCTAATTTTAACCCGTAGAGTCCACACACCATCTGCGCATGCATAAAGTCCACACTAGTGCGAATTGGAATTTCGAATTTTTGATAATTGACAATTCTCTCAAAATGCAAGAAAATTCGAATTAGAAGTAGTGTTTTGAATGTGAAATTTGATCAGGAATTTGATGGTGATGATGACTTTTTGATAATAATTAAATCTGTTTTCAAAAATAAGAATTTTCGAAAGTACAATTTTTAAAAAGTCACTTTTTCTATACAAAGATACCATTTTCTTTATATTTCATAAAAGTGGATAGGTCCAACAAGAATTTGAAGCTAATATATTGTACTTTGCGGGGAAAAAACATTTTTGGAGAAAAATGAAAATGAATCTTTTTTAAGAGAGTGTGAATTTGGGGTACTTTTGGAGTAGGGAAAGAAGCATAATTAGACAATTTATGAATAACAATATTGTTTACCATTACTTTTTCATCAAATATTATAGTGAAATTAGAAGTAAAAGTTTTTCTAAATTCTAGTCGATAAAATGAGTGCAGAATCATATGTTTATTTCCCTACTTCCCCCAAATTCACACTCGTCAAAAAAATATTTATTTTCATTTTTCTCCAATAATTTTTTCCCCCTCAAAGTACAATATGTCGCCTTCAGAACCTCGTTGGATCCCATCTATTTCGATGAAATATAAAGAAAATGGTACCTTTTTATAGAAAAAGTGACTTTTTTTAAGATTGTACCTTCGTAAATTCTCATTTTTAAAATAAGCTCTAATTATTACTAAAGTTTCGTTATCACCATCAAATTTCTGATAAAATTTCATATTTAAAACACGACTTTTAGTTTGAATTTGTTTGCATTTTAAGATAATTATCAACGATCAAAAACGCAACCATAAAGTCCACACTAGTGCGAATTCGCACAAAGTCTAACTTTTCAACCCCACATCAGGGGTAGTTTTAGACGAATGACGCTGGGACTATGCGGCATGATGCAGTAAGGGTCGAACATATTTAACGTATGGGAGGGAGACCCTTCTACCTGCTGGGTAGAAGTTGGCATTTAAGTAAGAATCAGGGAATCGAGAGAAACTTCTGCTTCATTTCGCTACTGCAGTTAAAACCAAATTACATTTTCACAAAATTAATTTCTTTAATCTCAAGTTTCGGACTAAATTAATAACTGGAATTGAATGAAATTGATTGGATTGAAAGTTTTTTTTGCAATATGTCGCAGTGACGAAATGTAGCGAAAGTTTCCCTTGGTTCCCTGAACTTACAACAGCCCAGATAGCAAGCGTGCGAGGCACGTTACTCGCACTGCATGCGAGGCACGCCATGCGTGCCGAAACGCAGCGTGATCGCTCGCACTTCGTGCAGGCACATATATGCGAGGCATATGAGTCGCATATTGTGATAGGTGAACTTTTGAAAAATAATAATATAAATTATTAATATTGTGAAAATACTACAAATTTCAACCATTTTCCTACTATTAAAAAGATGTAAAATATCAATTTTAATTTTAAAAACATATTTGTATTTTTATTGGTCCGACAATTTATAAATTACCAAAAAGAAACAAATTTTTGCAAGTTCGATATTAGACAACTATGTGTTTGTTATTTTTATTATTCAAACGAATTATTTTTAATTTATTTTACCCTGCTTATTCTATATTTACGGATCAGGTTTTAAATAAACAGTTCCAAGTTCCCGCCTGATCACGTGGCAAGAAACATATCAATACAACATGGCGTTCCTTTCGGTTGCGGTGGTTAGGCTAGGTCGTTTATATTGAATGTTGACAATTTGCAGTCTTCTTCTTCGTGGGCACTTAGTTATTTCTAATTTATTATATGTACGTAAAATTATTTCGGATTGCAAACGGTTTTCGTGTTCGCTGTATAGTTTTGAGTGAACGTTTCGCCTGGCAGATATACTGAAGGCAAATAAATACTTATTTTTTAATGTGTTGATTGGATGATTTTGACTCGCAATGTATTTTTTCGTTATTTTTTTTCAAGTGAAAAGAGAGAAATGTTTTTTACTCATTGCTATATGTTTATCGAAATGTGTATAGCAAATTAGACAACATTTTATTTCGAAATTGACATAATCCAGTTAGGGTTACGTGACATTCTGAAAATCTTGATTAAATAGTGACACATAACCTCAATTTCTGGTGCGGTAAACGAAAGACCGCTGTAGATTGCACTTTTCAGAATAAAAATGAGTAGAAAATATACATTGAACATACTGAAAAATTTCCCTACTATACATTCTCCCGATTATGATAGAAAAAGGGCAGTTTTTGAAATTATAAAGAGATTGATGAAAAGGTGGATAAAGAATATTTTGTTTTTTCCTATTCCTTCCGCAACGAAAATTTTATTTTGAAATGTTTTCACACAAAACTTTTTCTGTTCATCCTGTAACATTTTACTCTTTTGGTCTTTATCTGTATAGTTTATTTGTATTTATTTTTCTCGAGTCTTTCTCATTATTCTCATGTCTTCAATTTTTCAATTTAAGAAATGTCACATTTTATGTCATATTTATCCTTTTGTTCTTATTACGGGAGCGGCGGCGAATGCAGCGCACATAAAGGAAAATGCACGATTAAAATTCAAATATAAAGTAAAATATTGTAATAAAATATATTTTGTTTAGGCTAATATCTTACCAATGCTCTATTCATGGAGATAATTTAATTGAAGTTCATTAAAACAGTTAATTAATGTGTTTTCCAAAAAGTGCATCTGCGCCAAGTTGTCCTACCTTGTTTGGTAATTTTGGATTAGTTTTTTTGTGGAAAGTTTGGATTATGTCTGCCGAAATTTGAAGAAAAAATGTTTTTTTAACAGTGCAGATTGTCTCACAATAATTTGAGAGTATTTTAAGATCAGCTTACAGACGTTTTATAAACAATAAATAAAAATTATATTAACAATAAGTAAATTGTATTCTTTTCCAAAACATTTATAATTATTCAACATTCAAATAATATCATTACTCTAAACCTTCTAAATATTTATTCTGTCAGAACAAACCTAACCCGAAAACTGGTAAAACGATTTCAAAATACAATTATTCTAAAATAACTCTATAATACACGATAATTATTGGAATAAAACTTTTTTATACATATTAGAAACGAAATACTATTACTTTGAGTAAATATTTCTGACCTTCTAACTAAAACCGGCACTTTGTTACTACAAAATTCTGGGATCAAAACAAACCACAAACTTGTGCGCCAAGTTACCTGCCGATTTTAGTCCCGAATGCGCCGTATTAGTCGCATGGGAATAGTATTCAATAAAGATTTTTTACATAAAAGTTCATTATTTTTACTCAAAATGTTAAACTTTAAAGCATTCAAGAAACTCGGAACAGTATATTTCCAAAAAATGTTATAAGTTTACACGAAACTTCTGTAATTTTATACTTGTTTTTAGCTACTCTGACAATACAAGCGAAAGAACCAAAACTAACTTTTCGTCATAAAAATTAGGCAATTAATTTAATTATCACAATCTTTAAATAATGTAAGGTTGAAAACATATATACATGTAATGAAACTATCGCCACAAGCAGAAAGTGCGTTAATATTCGAAAACTCGAACGCGCCACATTAGCCGCCGCGCCGCATTTGCCGACGCTCTCCTAAGTAAAATTAATTAGCATTATTATTATTATATATTATTATTATTAACGTGAAATACTGTCTACAATATTAAAAGATATAACATTTTCAAAATATTTGAATTGAGATTCTAAATATTGTTTCAAAGTGAAATATTTAAAATTAAAGGACAAGTTAACTTTGAAATCACCATTGAAAAAGACAATTTTAAAGTGTGAAGTCGAATGATTTTCAGAAAATGAACGATTGTTTTTATGAGGCTTGAAACATAAAATATTTTTTGAATGCGTTAATTTAAAAAAACTTTTTTTATTTCAATAAAAATTAAGTTCAAGATGAATTACATACTTTTTATTCAACAATCTACATTTAAATATATATATATATATATATATACCGTCCGCAAGAACCCGCAATGTGTGCTCGCACTATGCCCGCACGACGTGCGACCCGCACGCCGTGCGACGCACCTGTTACGCATATGAGGACGCATATGCGTCATCGCTTGCGTGCACGCCGTGCGACAAAATCCGCACGCGTGCGACGCATGTGCGTCGCACTATGCGCGCATATTGCTATCTGGAAGTATTAATTGTTTATTTATAATTGCGTATTCGAGAGTTTATTTATGGAAACCTCGGAATATTCATGTAAAGTGTAAACCCCTTAAGGCACATATAATGCCTTAAATTGTATATAAAAATATTTTTTATATACCATTTAAATAAAACGTTTATGAAATATATTACTTGCTTTTTATTTTACATTTATATAAGTTGCATGTATTTTAATATTTTATATTTGTCGCAGACATGCGTCGGGTCTGCTACCGATATGCGTAGCAGATTATGCGTCAGATTCTTCTACACATATGCCAGGAAATTGATGACGCATATGTCTCATCAGGTGAGAGCACAATCTGCGCGTCGATCCGCAGATCTGCGTGCACATACGCCATCAGTGTGCTAACAGAATGTTATCTGGGTAATAGTAACAAAAATTCTTACGACGTTACCAGCCGCTTACAATCATTTTGTCACTGCCTGGGAATCGACTCCCCAAACCGAGCGTACACTAGCAAATCTAATAGAGAGGCTCATAGGGGAAGAAACTAGGTTTTTAGCTCAAGAAAATTTGTGCGAAGCGTTCGCAGCAATGAAAACGACGCCAAAGAAGAAAAACAGAAAGTGGAAACGAGCCTTTAATTCTTCGAAGGAATCTAACTCCACGGATGCAGGCAAGTCAGACCCTGATAGCAAACGTGCGGGGCACGTTACTCGCACGGCATGCGGTGCACGCGGTGCGTGCTGGGTGCGAGGCATGTGGGTCGCACTTTGTGAGGGGCACGTACGTGCGAGGCATATGAGACGCACTTTGTGATAGGCACGATGTGCAGCGCATGTGTGTCGCACTTTGTGAGGGTCATTATATACATGATATATAAGTAATAAGCACATTTTTTATAATAGTAGTATAGTTAACTATTATTATTGTAATACAATTTTTAAAAATATTGATAATTATTATAATTAAAGATTGAATTGATTGATATTGTAAAAATGGTTTATTTACAAAAATTAAAACATTCCTGACTTTATAATAAGAATAAATTAGAAAATTAGTAAGAATTATTGAATGCATGGTTGTATAGTTTCAACGTACAATATGCATTTTATTTATTTTAAAACTATAATTTCCAGCTTTAATCGTCTATACAAATAATTTCAATTAGCCTTTTGTCCATTTGAATTTGAAATTAGGTAAATAAAAAAATGAAATTTTTGGTATAATTTCTACTTTACATATTTATTTATGTTTATAACTTTAATTTTTAATTTTAATTTCAAGTTTAACATTAAATTGAGTTTAAAATGTAATCTAAAATCAATTTTTAAAAAATTTGTTCAGAAATTTAAAAAATGCATCTTCAATTTTCAATCGTATTGTATTCATTTTTTATTATTTTGAAGTAGAAATAAGAGGAGCTATATTTATAAACCGCGCGCATTAGCTGAATAATATACGGCGCAGGCCCCGTCGCGTCGATCGAACGGTAATCTCCCGACGCGCCGTAACAGCTGTTGTAGACTTCCGTTTTCGGTTTCGCACGGTTTCGTTTTGCGAGTTTTTAGCGAGAAAACGTGTCGGTTCTAGATCGCAAATTTTATTATTGCAATAGGATTTTTATGTGTAGTGACTTTGCGGCCCTCCGTTCCTCTCGATTTGTGTCGAATCGTGCGCGTGTTTATTTATATTTTGTTTTATTCTCCTTTTCGGCGTTACCGGGTTTTTTACTTGTGTAAGACAATTTCGATAATATAATAATCAGTGGCGTACGTGTCAGGACTTACACATTTTGACAAGTGAGGCTAATTTCTGTTCAATATTGTTTTTTTTTATTACTCAAACAACAAACATTAGCATGTTTGTGTCCAAAATAATAAATATCCTTCGCTGAAACTTTAATAAGAGACGTGAAAGCGGTTAGAAACAGTTTATTCTTGGTTTAAATAATTAAAAAAAGGTAATTTTTGTTTTAGGTCATCATTTTTTTTTATTATTTAAACGAAAAATATACTTTCTACCTACGTCTTTATGTTTTCTGTCAGTTTTAGGTGCCTGTATCTTTTAGTTTCAGCGAAAAATATTTATTATTGTTGATACAAACATTCGGAAACTGAATTGCTAGTGCGCAACTAGAATGTATAAATATTCCTTCCACCCATAATAAAAAATACTTTCATGATAAATTACCTGCTATTTATTGAAAAATGTCAATTC
The DNA here is from genome assembly GCA_932195095.1 of Andricus curvator. NCBI lineage: Eukaryota > Metazoa > Arthropoda > Insecta > Hymenoptera > Cynipidae > Andricus > Andricus curvator. The sequence continues at coordinate 66,402 of CAKNYM010000074.1, read as the reverse complement.
AAATATTTTCGGTACCCTCTAAAAATCCTAAATGTGTGCACGCACCATATCCGCACCGTCACGCATGACGTGCGACTCTCACCACGTGCGACACACCTGTCACGCATATGAGGACGCAGTTGTGTCATCCCCTGCACGCACGTCGTGCGAGAAAATCCGCACGTGGTGCGACGCACGTGCGTCGCACCGTGCGCGCACTTTGCTATCTGGGGATGTTTGTCATAAATGTAAGAAGCGTGGACAATGGGCACGTGGTTGTCGGGCAAAACTCGAAAAAGAACAGAACAGCACAAAATCTAAAGGTGAAGCTTTGGTCGCACAGGCGACGTTATGCCTAAATCAATCTAAGGTTCGTATTGAAAATTGGTACCTTGATTCCGGAGCATCGGATCACATGTCTAACCAAAAGAAATGGTTTGTAGATCTTAAATATTTTAATAAACCTCTCGAAGTGAATATAGGAAAAAAGGGCGAGTTCATGGAAGCCTTGGGTAGAGGAGACATAAATATTTCAGCCTACGACGCAATACATTGGAAAGAAAAACATTTATCCGAAGTTCTATTTATACCTGATCTTAGATACAACCTTTTTTCAGCTGGTTCTGCCTTGGATAAAGGTTCTCTTCAGATATCCACAGCTAAAGGATGCCGTTTCGAGAAAAATGGGACTACCGTTGCAGTGGGAGTACGGAATGATAAGCTGTGCATAATGCAGTTTAAAGTACTTCTATCAAATTCTGGTTGAATAGAAGCTCATTTAGCGATCAAGGATAGTCTTCAATCATGACACGAGAAGCTTGGACACCAGAATATCAAATTTGTCAAGCAATATTTAAAGAAACACGGAATTGAGGTAAACGATAGAGACGATTTCTTCTGCGAAGGATGTGTTTTTGGTAAGTCTCATAGATTACCTTTTCCGAAACACAATAAGGAAACCTATAAGTCACAAGCGCCGGGTGAGCTGGTGCATTCTGATTTATGTGGACCTTTTCAAGTAGAGTCGATAAATGGTTCACGCTATTTTCTGTTGTTTAAAGACGATTTTTCTCGATATAGAACCGTTTACTTTCTCAGATCCAAGAGCGAGACTATGGAGCGGATCAAGGATTACATCGCTAATACAAATAATCATGTCGGAGCAACCGTAAGAACCCTGCGTACGGACAACGGTTTGGAGTTTTGAAAATCAAGCAGTCAAGGAGATGTTGAGAAAACTAGGAATTCAACATCCAAGGACTGTCTCATATACTCCCGAACAAAATGGTTCCGCAATGAGGGAAAACCGCACGATCGTCGAAGCCATGAGGTCAATGATTCACGCTAAGAACTTACCGTTGAAGCTCTGGGCCGAAGCTGTCAACACGTCAGTTTATGTACGTAATCGTACAGGTATGAATCCCCAAAATAAAAAAAAATCCATACGAATTGTGTTTCGGACGAGAAGCTAATCTTGGAAAGCTAGTCATTTTTGGAACAACAGCTTATGCACATATTCCCAAGGAAAAACGCAAAAAGCTTGACAACAAAGCTGAAAAATGCTATTTTGTAGGCTACAAAGAAGATGTCAAAGGATTTAGACTTTGGTTTTCTGAAAAAGATTCGGTGGAAACGAAACGAGACGTCATATTTAGAGAAAACGTTTTCTACACGAGTACAGACGTATCAACCGAAACTAAGAAGGAGGAAGGATCACAATTTTTTGAGTTTCAAGAAGTGATTGAGATTGAACCTCAAAACCAACCACCATCAGAATTTCGTCAGATTCAAGAAGATTTAGAAGCACCGGCTAACGAAGAAGATTCTGACAGCAGCACTGTTTGGGATTCGGCAGATCAGTCTTCGGAATCTGAGCTTGAAGATCAACATTTGAAGGAGCCAGCTGAAGGACCTCAAAATCAAAGAACTCTACGAGATAGAACTGAGCTCAAGCGACCGAGCAAGTACGAAGATGGGTTAGATCCTGAAACTAGTTTTTTAGCTGAAGCTGAAGAACCTCAAAACTATCAAGAAGCAATTACAAGCAATGGATGAAGAAATGCAGTCACTAAAGAAAAACAATACATGGAGTATTGTGAGCCAAGAGGAAGGAATAAACCCAGTAGAAAATCGCTGGGTATATAAACTAAAAAAGAAACCAGAAAAAAGTATTGATAGATTTAAGGCTAGGCTTGTAGCGAAAGGGTGTTCTCAAACAAAGGGAATAGATTATCATGAAACCTTCAATCCAGTTGTAAAATTCGATTCCATCCGGATGATCCTGGCCTTGGCAGCATCGAAAAACTTGGGTTTACAGCAATTTGATGTAAAAACGGCTTTCTTGAATGGAAAATTGCAAGAAACTGTTTTCATGAAACAACTAGAGGGGTACGAGGATGGAACGAACAACATATGTCAACTGAATCGAAGTTTGTACGGTTTAAAACAAGCCTCAAGATGTTGGCACGAACGTTTTACTGAGTTTCTAAAAAGGTTCAATTTGAAACCTACAAAATCGGATCCGTGTGTTTTTACAAATAATCATCCGGAAAACACAGTCATATTGGCAATCTACATTGACGATGGCTTGATAGCAGCATCAAATCAAGCAACAGCAGACGAACTGTTACTTGAATTAAAAAGAGAATTCGAAATAACCATCAATCCGGATACGCAGAGGTCTTAGATCGCTTCAGTCTAACCAATGCAAACCCAGTGGCCATCCCTATGGATAAACATCAGGAGCTGAGTATATTTGTACATGGCAGACAGGAGTCCGGAGGAGTACGAGCGCCATACAGAGAAGATGTTGGATCCTTAATGTATCTGGCAATAGGTACAAGACCAGATATCGCTTTTGCACTGAGTAGCGTAAGTCAGTATTTAGAATCACCAGATAAAATTCACTGGAACGCTGTGAAAAGAATTCTTAAGTATCTAAAAGGAACTGTGAATTATGGTTTAGTTTTTAAAGCAGGTTCAGATCTTAAATTGCGTTATCTACCACAGAGTCAGAATTTATAGCAGCAGCGCAAGCAATCAAAGAACTGATTTGGGTAAATCGCTTAATGTCTGAAATTGTTAGATGCGAAATTCAAAAACCAAAACTGTTCCTTGATAATCAGAGCACCATTAAACTTTTAAGAAACCCAGAATTTCACAAGCGTACAAAACATATAGACGTTAGATAACATTTTGCTCGAGAGAAAATTCAGGAAGGTTTATTTGATTTAAAGTAATTTCTACAAAGGAGCAACAGGCAGATATATTCACAAATCCGTTGTTAAAAGAAACCTTTTGTTACATTCGCGAATTATTGAATATTGAGCTAAGAGTATAAGTTACTTTTTAAAAAAAAAGAAAAGTTTATTGTTACACCAACTAAACGCCTAGTTCAAGGAGCAAAGAGAATGTATATTTTTCAAAACAAAGAAAGGCAATCCATGAAAAGTGGGAGTGTTAAGAGTTATGTTTCATGTATTTAATCAGTTTAGAATTTTGAATCTTAGTGCCAATGCGGCCATTTTTTTTCTCTGCTATTAGGCTAGGTACTCGCTGCAACCGTCACCTTTTCAATTCACACGATGTAACTTTTATCAAAGTGTTATCAATAAATTACTTTTGCATCTCAACTATTGTGTGTGCAATAATTTAACCACATCAGCGACATTGTCATTGGTTGCTATTTGACAATCGCACTTAAAAGGACTTCCGGATTCTGGTTGACCTCAACGAATCAGAAACGATTCCCACTTTTCTCAACTCTCCGAGGATCTCTGCATATGACATGAGAGCGCCATTTTAATGCATTTTTTTCGGGAAGTTAAAATAATTTATAATTGAATACATTCCAAATTGCTCTTCAATTGGAAATTAGAAGCTTTTTTATGAACATATTATCATTTCTATTCAAATTTTGTATATGTTTAATTATCAAATGTGAGTTAAAAATCTTGTTCCATGCTGTCTAACCCTACTAAAAAAAAAGTCAGGACTTCTGACCATTTTTGTTACGTTTCTCGACAGAAATTGTCAGAAGAAGTCAGAATAGAATAGAATAGAATGCCATAAAACGTAATCCCCTTTAATATTTCCCAGGTTACTCATATTATTTATTTATATTTATTTAGGCATATTCTCTTTTTACTTATATTTAATTATTAATATTTGTATATTAAATGACTCTGAAGGTGAATCTGAGAATGTTGTCCGTTTTGACGTATCTCTTTCTCTTTACAAGATACATGATGTTTATCCTAATTTTAATTTTTTTAGGAAAATTTGTACCCTAGTAGCAAGATAACTGCAGACTGGCGCAAGCTGGGCGCCAGAAAAAGCAGAATCTGTTTGCAGCCTGGCGCCCGGCTGGTTCCGCTTTGGCGTGCTGTTCTGGCACCAGAGTCTGGTATAGCAGATCCTGCCCAGACTGGTCATGATATACACCAGACAAAATTAAAATAACGAAAAATGGTACTAAATAGGTTTCTGTAATAGTTTTACACTATATTTCAGCCCTTTCTGGGAGAATATATTGCAGATACGTCACAACGACACTGAAATATTAAAAACATAACCTCTTATTGTATAAGCTTGCATCGCTTGCATGTTTGGGCATGCGTAAGGGCGGGAAATTTTTTGAAATGTTCTGCTTAACTTACATTTTTAAGTAATTTGTATAATCTGTAATAATTAAAATTGAATAATAATTGATTAAGGGAGGAAAACAGAAAGTTTTGTAATAATAAATTTAATTTGCATGTCTTCTAATTTTTTATATAGCATTTAAAAAGGAATAAAAGAAAATATATTTACATGAGTGCGGCTTAAATAAAAAATTATTATCTGTGTGAAACATAGACTTTATTGCAGAAAAAAATAAACGAAGAAAATGAGAATTATGAATTTTTACAACTCTTACATACCTAGATAAAATTAAACAGGAAGGTACTCAAAATTAGCTTTTACGTGATGCTCACAATCGAAAACGCCTATGCATGTTCCTAACATTTATAAATATTACAATCACAGATACTTTGTATCTTAAAAGTAAAGAAAAGTGTTTACATGTTATCGTACTTAATAGTATATTTTAAATATTGCGCTCAAAATCATGAAACCTTTAAGAATTTTTCATCGAAAACATTTTAAATCTTAAAAGTACGAAAGTTTCAAATTAAAGCCATAAAAAGACAGTTGCGAATGCTTAGACGTGACTATTCTATTTTTGAACAGCGGCTCGTGACAGGAGACAATGGAGATCAAATACACTTCTTTATTCGAAAATTGTAAAGATATCGAGATATAACTTATTATTGCTAGAAAAGGTTTTCTTCATTATATTAACCTTACGACTCTTCTTCAGAACCACGAAATCACACGGAATCATTGTCTGGAGTAAGAGTACATTTGAAGCAATAATTATGTTATTTTTAATTTTAATTAAATTTCTCAGAAATTATTGAATTTTCAATGTTCTTAAATACAATCATAGAATGTTCATTTAATTTTAATGAAAAAATAACCAATTTAACCAAATAATGCATCCGATCAATTGTTTATCCTGAAATACTAAAAAAAAATAGAAAATAGGGGCTTTTCGGAAAAGACAAACTGAAAAAGTGTAAGAAAGCATAATACTTTTTCGTAGCAACAAAAACTTGAGCTCTTATAAAATAATACTTTTTCTAAGACTTACTTTTTCATTACAGTTTGAATCAATCAGTTTATGTAAACTTCTTGGGAATTTTTATTTTGTTTAGTTATGATACTTAAATAATTATGAATACCTAAAAGATGTGAACGATATGCACGGAGAAAAATTGATATTATAATAGAATATCTAGATACTATCGATTAATATCTTACTTAGCGATTTGAGTATGGGACGGGAATCTAGATATTGAAGCAGACCATCCGTAGATATTGAAAAGAAGATTTTCCCTAGCAATATCCAAGATATTAAACGTAATAATTTATGATTTTGAGCTGAAGTATTACGAGATAAGAAAACTAACTTTGTAAGATACTGAACTAAAATATTTGAAGTCATGCATACTTTTGTTTGAGACCGCGAAAAATCGGGAAATGACAGTGAGTTTATTTTTTAGCAGAGATGTTTTTTAATATTTTGTAGAAATTCTTTCCAATAACTTCAAATATCACTAACTTAATATCATAGGAAATTACGTAATTTTTAAGAAGATAGATTTGATTTTTTTTTTAAATTTTAGGAATAAAAAAGTATAAATCTGTTAAAAATTAAGCAATTTTCAAATTGAAGCGTTAAACATTGCAATCGTCCTATTTTGATTGAAGCTTTATGAATTATTTTCAATTTTCATATAATTTCGAATTCATAGATTTATAATTAGAGAATACTCAAAATTTAAAAACGTTTAAAATTGAACATTTTCTAATTGCAGACTTGAAACAATTAATCTTTCAAAATTTATCTGTTTAGTATTCTTTACACGGAGAAAAATGAGACTGAAGAGTTCCATATTCAGTACACAAATTGTTTAATGATTACCAAATTTCAGGCATAGATGCACAAGACACGGGAAGGATTGTGAAACTACACACTAATCATTGAAAATTTATATCTCTCCTGCATAGAACCTTATCTTTTAATACTTTAAAGTTATTGTATACACTTCGTACGTTACCATCTACAATTTAAGTGCTTCAACGTTTGCACAAATGAAAAAATAGTCTCTCCTAAAAAGTGCGGTTTCTCACAAAAGAATAGAAAGAATAAATTACTATACTTTCTAGAATCAATAATGGAAATCTATATATCGTGTCTCAGTTTTCGGAAGGACGAAGTCTTAATCGAAGTATAGTTTATAGTGTTCTATTGGGAACTCGACTGAGTTTGCAGCAGTCTAGTAAACATTCCTGGATGTCCCGCACTCAATAACGTTCGGACAGCACCGTACCGAAGCTTGCTTACATGATACCATAAGGGCGTTTAGTACCTCTTACTTTAGAATCCAGAATACCAGATTGCAGAGAGAGCTGACTGCTGCGTTGGAAACCCAGGTTCAATCCTCGGCAACTACGTTTTTCATCTAACTCGAATTTTTCTGTTTCAGCAAATAAATGTTCATAATTTAATGTTTAAAACTTATTGAATATATGTAGATATGTATAATATATAAATAAATGTAAGTTTATAAAATGAAAAGTGACTATATCGACCTGTCAACAGCCGCCGCTCTATGTTCTTGTGAATTCTTTTTGGCAGATCATTCTTTACTGTTGCGAGTATAGGAACGATTCCTATTCTGGACTGGACTCCGTACAGTGCGCTAGGGGAGTCAGACCGTCGACAAGCTGTAATCTCTTTAGTTGCCTAAAGGAGTTAATGCCGCGATTGCACTTGAGTCAATAACTGATTTTCCATCTCGAATTTTTTTTACAACGCCAGTTCAGTATTGGATACCTCGACTACCAGCACTAAAGACCCAATTTTTCACTTCCACTTTTCTCCGTGTAGAATATATCATTTAAAATGAATTGATTAAAAATCTTATGGTTTGTAATTGTTTAAAATTGAACTAGGTATGTAAAATTGAAAGCCCAAATATTTTAATAATTTTCTTAATACTTGTGAATCTTTCAAATTTCCGATTGCTAGATTTTCAATTTCTAACGTTATAATTTCAATTTAAATTGGTCCATTTAGTAGATTTTTCAATACTAAATTCCTAAGAGAAAATGCTGAATTTTGAAAAGTATTATTCATAATTGAACAATTCTTAATTTTACACTATTAAAATGTAAGTAATTCAACTTAAAAGGATTCTATTATAAAAAAAAAAACAGTTTTATATTCACAATTGAAATCCTAATAAGAAAATATTTAGTATGAAAGGAAGTTTCGAATCCTACAATTTGGAATGGTTGAAAAGTAAAATAATGTAACTTGTACCTTTTTTGGAATAATAACATTTTCAAGGTTTATTATTGAAAATTCTTCCATTTTTATCCAGTTGAAAGGGAAGACATTTTTGTTAAAAAAAAAATTTCTGAATTAGAAGAGGGCATTTTTATAAACATTTTAAATAAGTTAAAGGCGGGAAAATTCTGTGTTTTTAACATTGTTCTTAAGATCACCAGGGGGAATTTTTTATTTCAAATTGTTTTATGAATTGTACGAATTTTTCTCTTTGCCGACTTTAAACAGGGACAACTTTTATTCTTATCATTTTTTCTGTTTGGAAGGGAGGGCATTTTTATTTTTAACTATTTTCTCAATTGGAAGAGGGAAATTTTTTATTTAAAATTTTTTATTGAGCTTGAAGGAAAAAAATTTTAGTTTTAAACATTTTCCGCGTTTGAAATGAAATTTTGTTATTTGTAACACTTTTTTTCTGAATTGGGAGAGGACATTTTTTTCAAAGATTTTAAATCGATTAAAGTCATGAAGATTTTCTACGTTTAACATATTTCTTATGATCAAAATGGTAAATTTTGTAGTTATAAAATTTTTATTGAGCTAGTAGGAAGGACATCTTTGTTTTGAAATTTTTTCTAAATTGAAAGAGGACATTTTTTTAACACATTAAATGATTTGAAGGTGGACAAATTCTCTTTCTATTGATTTGAAAAGAAGGACATTTCATTTTTTAACTTTAAGCTGGATTTAGAAATAGTATAGGAATATATTATAGTATAAGTTTGAGCCTATGGCAGAAGCTAGGAAAATAATATGTGGAAAATAACTGTGAGAAAATAAATAACCTCGTTGAGGTTATGTTGACTTGGAATAGTTTTGAGTAGATTTAACAATTACAAAAACACAGATTTGTATAAAATTTTTTTTTGCATATTCTTAAAGAAATATATAATGTCAAATTACCTGCGAAATGTAGTACAATTCCTTCCTTCCACTTTGTTTATTCCATCAATTGAAGTGAACATCTTATATTTTTGTGTTGGATAGTGGCTGCTAAGGTTAAACTTCTTGATGCGCGAAACATGAACTTTAAGTTTAATGTTCCGCGCAATCAACAAAACTTGAGCATACATTTTTTAACAGTAGGTTCAACTGCAAACAACAAACAAAAACAGAATTGCACCATAGAAACACGTACGCACTTATAGCCGGCAGAACACAAACACAAATGGCGGACCGGAACAACAAACGCTTCACGTGGCACGTGCCTTCTTTGAGATGAAATTTTATACAAAATACCTCTCCGCATGCGCAACTCTGAATTTCAAATGCGAGAATGAGGAATCTTACAAAAGTTATACCTAAAAGCTGTAAATGCAATCAGATAAAATATAATTTTTTTCTGATGTAAAACGAAATATTCTTTCTCTTCTTGCCGAATTTTTTTATCGTCTTGAGCTTCAACTTTTTTACACATTTGAAGGTCAAAAAAGTCTTCAAAATTTGTTACGGATAGTAATCAATTATCTTATAACAGAGATAATTCTTATTTAATTCACCCCTATTTTCGGACAAAAACCTTAACACCTTTGTGAACAAGACAATAATTTTTTCAAGTACTTGAAAACTTTCCAGTGACAAAAATACATTAGGAAAAAAATCGCAAAGACCCAGAAATCGAAATTTTACAATGTTGATTCTAGTATTTACTGAAATTATTTTTGTAACTTGTAGTTGAAAATATTTCTGAACATGTGTAAGCTTTTCCAGCATAGAAATACACACAAAAAATCGACAAACCCCGGGAATAGAAATTATAAATACAGGAAATTTTCTTAATTTTGATTTTGGCATTAATTGAAATTATATATATATATATAAATTGTGGTTTACAAATTATTCTGCTCATGTGTGGGCTTTTTAGGATAGAAATACAGCCGATCGATCCATCGATAATTTGGAATTCATCGATTCCAAATTAATTATACTTTTTTAAGATCCCTATACGCTACTTTTTCGCTTTACAGCGATTTCGAATTCCAGAATTTGTTATTTTCGACCCACCTTAATGCCAATTCTTATGCTCACGTCACAAATTTATTTACTAATAAAAATTTGTCAAAATTCTTTATTTTCATGCTCTTTATATCATTTTCCTATAGGTTTTCCACATCAAATCTTGTGAAGCCACTTTTAATCCTTTTTTTTATTGGTAGTAGAATAAATATTTTTTACGTAAAATAAAATTGGAGAAAAATATTTTCTTCATTTAAATGTTCAAAAATTTAAATTATACATTTCAAAGCATACTATTTATATTAAATGAAAGTGAAGTGAAGAAATAAAGTTATAATTTCAAGAGAATATATGTAAACTTTAATTAATTACAATTTTTGAATTAAGTCTTATTTTATAGTCTACCGAATTGTAGTTGAATATATACGAATTCCAATTTACAATATTTAATTTTGCGAAAGGCATTGTATCGCATTGACACTATTCAATATTTTATTTCGCAGAAGGCATTGTATGGCATTCGATTTATAAAGTCGACGAACGGCATTAAATGGCATTAGCCTTTTCAATGCAATCTGTCGCAGAAGGCATTGTATGGCATTCAACTGAAAAAATCTCGAAACAGCATTGAATGGCATTAACCCGATTCAATACTTTGTGTCATGAAAGACATTGTATGACATTCAAGTGGGTGGCTCGGCGAACCGCATTAAATGGCATTAATCCAATTCAATACTTTGTGTCATGAAAGGCTTTGTATGGCATTCAAGTGGGTGGCTCGGCGAACCGCATTAAATAGCATTAACGCTTATTCACTTAACAGTATTACCATGACGTCAGTTTAATGCCTTTTCATTTGTGCGCATTGAAAATGATTGGAACGAGACAAGATTCAAGCCATAGAACGCATTTAATGGCATTTCGGATAAAAATGCAATTAGTACGCATTTCAAGGCATTGAAGCGTCTACTTTTTTAAATGCCATTCTATGCGTCTCAATGAACTCCTTGTTACCGGGCACCCGGCCCCTTTAGTGCTTCACGTAAGACTTGAACGGCTCCTTAAAGCTAATATATTTGCTTAGAGGAGGTAACAATAGTACTTAATAAGCGACTGATCGTTGACTGCACAGAAAAAACTAAGTGTAATCTTTACCCGGATTTCGGGGTAAAGATTACCTGCAACAAAAATTACCCCATGTGGGTAAACTTTACCCGCACATCTCGGGTATTCTTCTGCGTTTACCTACGTTGAGGAGTAATTCACAATGTTTACCTCGAAGGCCTTGGAAAGTTCATATCGTCTGCTTGCAACCATCAACACGTCGCATCTTTACATCCAAACAGCGTCACTCAAAATAAAACTACTGAGTGATTTCTTCCGTTGTTCGTTTGCAAATATATGATAGTTTGCTCGGACGAGCAATTTCATCACCAATTTTGCAAATACAGCTTTTTTGCCAAGCAAATTTGACAACTCTTAAACATCGCCACGGTCTCTGATGATAAATAGTAGTCTATCGGATATGACAATGCAAAGTTTCCGAAGGAAAATTTCCAGCAGACCATTCTAAGCAGGGATGGGAAAGTGTAATACCTGATGTAATTTACATGGCCGCTTGCTTTGACTTTACTGCGTGTTTTACGTACAAGAATTTCATATAGTACACAGTGGAATTAAAATTCTCTCCCTCTCTGTCTATTTTACTTACGTCCTTGACAAATAACAGAGTCATCAATTTGTATCGTGATTCGCTACCACCTTCAAATTGGCTCAACAGTTTTCATCATTACAGCCAGCATTACAAATCATTTACACCTCTGTTAAAAAAACTCACTTCCTCTAACTTTAATGTGTGAGGATAGTATGAATTTTTAGAATAATAGTTTATTCCACTGTTAGAGTGAGAGGGAGAGAACTTTCTTAGGAGAGGTGCAAATATGCCTTCAGATCGAGTTACCTAGGGCCGTGTTTCAATTTGGTAAATTGTGCTTTTATAGCACACTCTAAAGCGCGATATGCCCACTCCAACGTATTTCGTGGGGGTACTTAGAGATTGTGGCGAGGCGAATCAGCGACACCTAGGGGACGTAGCAAGAACTATAGTTCGCGGCAACGACACCCCCCCCCCCTAACCTTATGCAAAATGTATTTTCAGGTTAGGTTTACTTTTAGGGTAGTCTCATAGGAGCGTAAAACTAGGCGCAAAATGCAATACGTTAAATCACTAAGGCATGTCAGCCAGTGAAAGTGTTTCTGTGGATTAGTAGGAGAATATCATTTGCTGAAATATCTAGTGATTCGACGTTTTACGTTTTGTGCCAAGTTTGATGCTGACATGTACTGACATGGGACGCCATTGCTAATGCTAATGAACACTAGGGTGGCCCTTATTTTTCAATTTTCGAATTTCTCTGCTCTCACCCCCCAGTTTTCATCGAATGCCCAGAAAAAAAAATCTTCAAATTTCAGCAAAATTGGTTAATATTTAGGGGTGGCGCAAACACCATGAAGTTTCCCATTGATTTACCATGGGAAAAAGTCAGCTTTTTGTAAATCTAACATTTAAACGCGATCATATGTTACAAATAATTCCGTGTTTCAGTATATTGTCCAGAATTTGCCAGAGAATAAGAATCAATCATAACTTTTAAGGTTGAATAATTTTAAGCCACTCTTATGGGTCCCCAAAGAAAACCCCATAAGTAACAAATTTGAATTTTACGTAATATTGCGGTTTATTGACGCTTTTTAAAAGTTTTTTGAAAATAAATAATCATTAATCGGTAATTTAAGAATACCAAGTCATTTTTTAAATAATATTGAATTGTTTAAACAATTTTAATTTGTTAAAAAAAAATTTTCAGTTAACTCGCGAAATGAACGTATTTTCTAGAATTTATGAGTTATGTAATCAATGATAACAATCAAAAAATTTGTTTAAATAATTTTACAATTCTTTAAATAATACGTATTTGTTCAAGTATATATTTTACATAAAAAAAGCAGGAAAAATATTTTATCTCACTAAATTTTGGACAAATTTTAATATTTTTAAGTACTAATTTGTTTATTATGAATACTCGTAGATGTTTAAACAAATTTAAATTGTTTGAACATTTTTTTGTCTACATATTTTATTTTTGCTATTTTTCGAAAGATTGAAATATTTTTATGTTCTACTTTGCTTTTTAAGAATACCCTTAAGTGCTTAAACAAATTAAAATGCTTCAAAAAATTAAATATTAGTTTAAAAATAACTGAGTATTCTTAAATTATCGATTAATGATTATTTATTTATTTTTTTAAATTTTTAAGCGGCAATAAACTGCAATATTACGTAAAATTTAAATTTGTCACTTACGGGGTTTTCTTTGGGGACCCATAAGAGTGGCTTAAAATTATTCAACCTCAAAATTTAAGATTGATTCTTATTCTCTGACGAATTCTCAACAATACACTGAAAGACGGAATTATTTGTAACATATTATCCCGTTTAAATATTAGATTTCCAAAAAGCTGACTTTTTCCCATGTTAAATCAATGGGAAACTTCATGGTCTTTGCGCCACCCCTAAATATTAACCGATTTTGCTCAAATTTCGAGATTTTTTTTTTGGCATTCGAACAAAAGTGCTGGGTGTGAGCAGAGAAATTCGAGAAAAAAAAATCCACCAAGTATAAATAAGAACCACCCTAATAAACACACACTTCGATGGCACATCAGTGCTGCCTAGGGGACATAGCAATTACTATTTTTCTTTTGCAACTTTGCCTTTTGGAGTAGGTTCACTGTTAAAGTGAATTTACGTAATTGATTGAAACACCAGTGGGACTCCGATGCTGTTTCGAAGTCGAAAATCGCACGAACTTCTCTTTCTATCTACATACGTTAGAAGAAGAGGTCCGTATGATTTTCGAGTTTCAACACGGTATCGGAGTCCCACTGCAGGGCCTAAGGCTCCACGCAGTGGGACTCCGATACCGTGTCGAAAGTCGAAAATCGAACGGACTTCTTTTTCTTACGTGTGGAGATAGAAAGGGAGATTCGTTCAATTTTCGACTTCGAAACAGGATCGGAGTCCCACTGCTGGTCTCCACGCTGTATAGATCACTCTCAGTAAAATGGTGGACTACAATATGATCGAAACATTAGGGTAGGAATCCGATGGCTCTATCTGATAGATAGAATCTCTTTTTCTATCAAATGAAATTAGAGAGAGATGTTCGATCATTTTTATACGATCAACTGCAATTCTCTCTTTCTATCTTATGGGTCGGAAAGAGAGAGGCGATAGTCGATGATCGAGAAGTCCAACTTGTCTACTGTCGATCATTGCGCCTTTCATTCTGATTCATAAGATAGAAAGAGAGATTTGATTGATTAGATTAGCGGCATCTAAATCCCACCCACAGTACGCACAAAGAAAGGCATCAAATGAATGGGACTAAACTTTACTTTTTAGGTGAAAATTCTTTTGGGACGGGAGTGAATCGAAAAAAACGACCGAACGTACGGACGGAATTCTCTGTCTCTCTCTTACAAGTATACTTTCCATACCTTCTCTCTGTAATCGCGTCTCCGTTCTGTACGGCCATTCGCAATTGCTCTAGAGACTCCTCTTCGATATCCCCACTATTCCCCCGCTAAGCAAAGCCTGTACATGCTCTCTCTCTCCCTCTGCACTCTTTTCTATTCTTCACATATAGACAAAATGCTTATCTTTTTTTATAATTAAAGTTTAACTTAAAAACAGGGTGGTCGTTTTAATCGAAGAAAAATATTCCCGGTTTTTTCCCGGTTAGCAAACATTTCTCACGGTCAATGAAGTACAAAAACTCAAACTCTAAAGCTAAACATTTTTCTATTTGAAGTAATAAAAACTGAGCTGCATATTAAAGCACTGAAAGTGAAACTCTTGAATTTTAAACTCTTAAAATTGAAGTTTACAAGTTTTTTAATTAACAAATTTTGTATTAAAATGCTCAATAATTTACACGTATAAAATGGAAGCTACTAACACTTTTCAACTGACCAATTTTAAATGAAATGCAGTTAAACTGCCAAATTAAAAATTTTAAACTTTTATAAATTGTAGAGTTCAAAGATTCAGATTCAGTTCCAAAAATATAAATCCATGTTATAATTTTCAATGCTCTAAACTGAAGAATCATTCATGAATTTTAAGTTAGTAAATTATATAATATCCCAAGTGCGAATTGCCGGAACTGAAAACACGGCCCAGGCTTGGTCCAATTTCGGCAGCCAAAGATCGGCTAATGTTATTGGGCCAATATCGGCATTCTAATCGGCCCAGTGTTGTCCCCGTACTGGCTGCCTATATTGGCTATTCAAATTTGTCGATCTACCGCCGATGCTTGGCCCAGTGATGGCACATTATTGGACCAAGTGTCACTTTTATCACGGCAAAGTATGCTTTTTGAGGAAAAGCCAGAGATCGGCCCAGACGCGGCGCATTACTGTTCCAAACTTCGTCTTTACTTTGGCTAAACATGTTTCAATAGGAAAAGTCAAGGTCTGGCCCAGCAAAGGCGCATCACTGGGCCCAGTGTTACTTTTACTACGGCAAACCATGTTTTAAGAGAAAGAGCCAGAGTTTGGCCCGGAGTCGGCGCAATGCTGTTCCCAACTTCGTCTTTACTTTGGCTAAACATGTTTCAATAGGAAAAGCCAAGGTCTGGCCCAG